>MDKH01221417.1:0-63792 GCA_005239495.1 Nicotiana undulata | reverse complement strand
TATATATATATATATATATATATCATGCCCCATAAGGTTTGTTTTAGAAACTTCATTCCAAAAACAAACAAAAAATAGTAGCGACAAAGAGTAGTCTTTTGAACTACGTTCGACCTGATTCTTGTCACCACAAGATACGTAGGTAGCCTTATGGTTCGATCGCACCAAATAAAATATTTCATAGTCTCACGAAGTCTGAGTGGGGCAATTCTTCTTAGAAATTCCATCTAAAAAAAAGAGAATCAAATACCTTTGTTTTAGAAATTGGGGCAAAGTTTTAGAATGGATTCCGAAAGTTGTAAATAAATTAACCCCGTCGTCATAGTTATTTTGAGCCTTTATGATATCCCTTCTTTCTAACCCCGTCCAAAAGCCATAATACAGTCCAAAAAAGACCCCAGATAATCTTTGTGAGTGCCGAGTTGGACATGCCAGGAACATATGATATTTTTACCATGGTTAATGCCTCATCATCTGCAGAATCAGAGGAAATAAGAAGAAAAGAACAAAAATGAGAGACTCTTATCGGTGAAAACCTTCACAGGCACCATAAGGCAACGGTGAGTTAAGATAAAGAGCAAAATGAGAGAGGCTTGACGGTGAAAACCCTTCGGGCACTACAAGTCGAATAAGGATCGTGAATCAGATAGGATAATCGGATCATTGAAGCCCAGTTTCACGGCTTAGACATATAACAAGAGTTGAACATTAGACTTGCTTGACAGATTAGGCTGCTTAATCCAAAAATGCATGTCATGGTCATTACAGTAGGTGTCCACATCTAATAAGTTTCTACTTTGTAATTTTCTTGTTAGATATCATCTCTTTCCATTGTACCTTACTATGTTCCTCTTGTTTTGTTCAAGTCTTCTTTTTGAGTCAGTTTGGTCAGAACAAGTGAGAAATGACTTCAAAATTTGCTACCAGCTTTCCAATTGCACAGAGCAGAATCTGGCTAGCACATCAAAGCGGCATAAGTCAGGAGAGAACAATATGCACACTGATTTGATAACAATCGACGTGCTTTTGGATTCATGTGAAATGCAAAGATCCATAAATTTCAATTCATGAGCAAGATGCAACATAAAATGGTATAGGGCTCGAATAGATCAGAGGTGTTTTCATTGATAAGGGTTGACAGGGAAAGTGGTTAACCAATAACAAGCAAGGTCTTCCAAGTGGAAATAAAAGTTATCATGGAAAGTGAAGGAACAATATCCCTAAAGGTAAAGGCCTTAAACCAACCACCATGTTTTAAACTCACAAGTTTTCTTTGTTTGAAACAGGGACGAAGACTGTGTCCAAATCAAAGCTTGGAAGCTTGAACCTTTCAGGTGTCATGCCCAATTTTGACAGCACAAAGGTTGTTTTAGAATTTTTTGTTACCTCCTAGGCATCTCCTAGTTGAGAAGATCATCAACTCTCAAGAATCTGCTCTAATTGAGAAGAACCATACCTCATAGACATCGCACTAGTTGGGAAGAATCTTTAGTTTTCCTTAAGTTCAGGGGTCCTGCCTGGAAAATAGGGTCAATTGTTAGTTTTCTTAAGTTTTAATCTCTAGTTTTTCTTGGTTCAGGGGTCCCGCTTGGAGAATAGGATCAATTGTTAGTTTCCTTAAGTCTTAATCTCTAGTTTTTCTTGAGTTAAGGGGTCCCGCCTGGAGAATATGGTCAGTTTTTAGTTAGTTAGACTCCGTTTATAGTTTAATCAAAACGAAGAATAATAGTGACAGAAGAGGACACCTTCAACAATAATGTCGCGATCTAACTACCAAGTTTTCAAACTAACAAGATTTCATTTGTTTGAGACAGGGGCAAGAAAATTTGTTCTATCAGTAGGGATCCTCCATAAGGAAAGTATGGTTCAAGGTCAAGGAATTTTGTTCTATCTGCAGGGATCTTCCAGAAAGAGAGCATGGTCAGGTAAGTTCATTTTCAGTTTTCAGGACCCTCCTGGATAATGGGATTTAGTTTTCAAGTTTTCAGGACCCTTCTGGATAATGAGATTTGATTGAAGTTTTCAGGACCCTCCTGGATAATGGGATTTGATTTAAGTTTTCAGGACCCTCCTGGAAAATGGGATTCAACTAACACTCACAAATATTTCTGGTACAAACTGGGGCAGAAAATTTTCTTTGTTTTGACTGTTTTGTTGTGATTGCAGGCACCCAACATGAAAACAGGGTGAATTCTCAATTTTCAAGTTCAAAGGCATCAGGAGACCGCCTGAAGAACAAAGTCAACTTTCAATTTCCAAGTTCAAGAAGCATCAGGAGCCCGCCTGAAGAACAGGGTCAACTTTCAATTTTCAAGTTCAAGAGGCATCAGGAGCCCACCTGAAGAACATGGTCAGTGTTCAGTTTTCAATTTCGTGTTCAAGAGGCATCAGGAGAATCTCGCCTGAAGAACAGGTTCAGCTTTCAGTTTACAAGTTCAAGTCAGAGAGGCATCAGGAGCCCGCCTGAAGAACATGGTCAGTGTTCAGTTTTCAATTTCGAGTTCAAGAGGCATCAGGAGAATCCCACCTGAAGAACAGGGTCAGCTTTCAGTTTACAAGTTCAAGTCAGAGAGGCATCAGGAGCCCGCCTAAAGAACAGGGTCAGTGTTCAGTTTTCAATTTCGAGTTCAAGAGGAATCAGGAGAATCCCGCCTGAAGAACAGGATCAGCTTTCAGTTTACAATTTCAAGTCAGAGAGGCACCAGGAGCCCCGCCTGAAGGACAGGGTCAGCACTCGATTTTCAAGTTCAAGTTAGAGAAGCATCAGGAAAATCCCGCCTGAAGAACATGGTCAAGTTTCAGTTTCAAGTTTAAGTCAGAAGCAGCAGGAACCCGCCTGAAGAATAGGGTCAACCTCCAGTCTTTAAGTCAAATCAGAAGTAGCACGAGCCGCCTGAAGGACAAGGTTTGCAAGCTCAAGTCTACTCCAAGTTTAAGTTTATTTCAAGTGCAAGCAGCAGGGTGCCCGCCTGAAGAATAGGGTCAACTTCCAGTTCTCTTCAAATTCAAGTCAGCCACCTGAAGAACAGGATGAATTTCCATTTTCATGTTGAGGGATCAAGTAGAGATTAAAGAAAAATGCAAGACAAGAAGTAGATAGGATCTAGTATTTTTCTTTTATATTTTCTGTAAATTTCCCTTTTATTTTGATGTAATGGCAGGAACCGCGGACCGAAACCTCTACGGCACCTCAATCGGCTCTCCACCTCAGTATACTCCATCACTATTCCTACTTCTGAACTACACGTGGCCTGATTCCTTTATAGCCAAGGATATGTAGGCAGCTCGGCTACCAGGGCTCGGTCACATTCTCCTTTCTTTTAGTTTTTGGTCTCTCTAAATAAGGGTCGGGTCAAAAAACATGTCTTGTCGTTCTTTGTCTGAAAACTCTTCGTGTTTTTGGTCAAAGAGGGGCAGCTGTAGACATGTAATTTTTTACCCTCCCCGAGATTTTATGCATTTTAGCGTTTACATATTTTGTTTGGGTCTAATATCGCTATTTTAACTAGTTTTGACTTTTTTACTTTATTTTAAGCACAAAAATTGAAAATTACAAAAAATAGTTCCATATTTCTCTATTTAATTCACGTATTAGGTAGTTTTAGAATGATATATTACTTTGAACCTATTTTATTTTAATATAATCTTTGAAAATACCAAAAATAGTTTCAACTTTAATTTTTAGTTTTATTTTAAATATAATAATTTATTAAAATCAATTAAGAGTTATTTTACATTTTCTTATAAGTATTTTAGAAGTAAATTAAATTTTTAGCTTACTTAGCCCAATTTTGTAGAATTTGTTTTAGCTCAAATTGGACTCTTGCAAGAGGCCCAAAGTGAATTCCCTAAGCCCATAACCCCACCAAACCTAACATATACACACAACCTTAGAGACACCCTAACGGATCAAAAAGGGGGAGTACAGGAAGAAGAAAACACGGAGACAGAGAAATAAAGGGAGTTAGAGTCTTAGAGTCTCTGAGTGGATTTTTTTTTTATTTCTAGTTTCAAATTTTTGAAAAAAAATATCTTCAGTTTCTTCCATCGGAATTCCATCAAAAAAATGGAGATGGTTTGGAGGTGTTCAAGCTGGAAGTGATAACTTTTGTTCGAGTAGATTAATTCCCGGTCGCGGTTCCCGTCGAAGTTTGCCGTTTCTGTTCGATTTTGTTTGTTGTCCTCTCTGTCTGAAATTCGAATTTGGAGCTTGTATCTACTGATTCTCAAAACGTTGAGAGAATTTTGCTTAACAGGTTTATCTTCTCCTCCTCTTTATTTTAAATTTTGTTATTACATAGCATGATCCGAAGAGCCGTTTAGGGTGGGTAGAAGTTTGTGGTATGAATCATTTAAGTGAAAAAAATAAAAAATCAGGTGATGTTTTGTTGTGTGTTTTCTCAATCTCGCTTAATGAAATGCGCTCATAGTGAATATTCTGACGATGAACTAATTTTGAACTTGGAAATGGCTTTGTTTCTTGGATAATAACTTTGGGATTTTAGTTGTTATTGCTTCTGTATTTTAACATTGTTTCAGTCTAGATCTTAAGAGATGAATATGGTAGAATTTTTATTATTATAGTATTGCACTACTGTTTAGATTTAATTAATTAGGCATATTGAATAATTTAACACTATTTGAGCTAAGGTCATATTTCAAGTTTTTCCTCTTTTAGGATTAATATAATGTCATTCTTTGAATGAGTGGAGTGCCTAAAGAAAATTCCTAGCATGTTGTTTCTTCCTCACTTTAATTACTAAGTGTTCTCTTCATGGTTATTTGTCAAAGAAGATTTTTGGTTAGCTTTTTCTAAACTCTCTTTTAAACTCCAAGTTATATGTATTGAAGAATTACTTCACTGGATGAACACGACTTCTTTTGGGTCAAACAAGCCATAATACAATCATTTTTATTTAGAGTTCTTAATGTGCCTAAGTTTGGTCCACTATCTCGTGACATGTTTTGGATGAATGAAATTCGTGCATTATTTTTTTTTTTAAATTGTCCGGCAGATAATAAGATGAGAATGAGGCATTTGTGTTAATAAGTAAGTAGATAATTGGGTCATAATTTTAGCACTAAGGATAGAATGTAATTGCAAATTTGAGTTAAGGTTAAGCTGTAGAATTTGATGTGGATTGGAAAGCTAATTAGTTAATCGGGTGGGGTAGTATCTTGAGCGGCTCTTCTGTTAGCTTCGTAAAATATGTTTTACTTCTCATACCTTTTTTTTAGCTCCAATTTTTCTTAAGTGTTTGCATGTCCATCCCTTATTTTTTGTCGTTAATATGTATGAAACGAACTGCTTGTTGGGTCGTGAGGAATGACCAAAGTTATTAATTAATCGTTGTCATGTTTTAGGATATAAGAAGTTAAGAAGGTAATGGGCATTAAATTAATTTTATTTTTTATTTTTTGTTATCTATTATCTGGTAGTAGCATATTTAGGCCGACCACACTTGGGTAGAAAACCCTTTAGGACGTTTGTATTTTAGTTTCTTTTCGAGGTGAAAGGTCATCCCTTTTAGTTTATAGTCAGGGGAATGCCCTGAAGGATTTGTAAATATTTTATTCCAGGGAATGCCCCGAACAACTTTGTAAATATTTTGGAGACCTTGACAAGCATTATGAGAAGTCATAGCATAGGTTAGTTTAGGAATTTTCTTTTCTTTTTATTTTTATTTTCTTTTATTTGGTGGGGACGTCATTGAGCCTCTCGTGTGTTTATTCTTCTTTTCTTTGTTTATTCCTCAACTTGAATATTTTAAAAGCCAACTGGATTGAGTACGCAACTATGACTTTCACGGGACTTGGGAAACGCCTAACACCTTCTCCCCGAGTCAAATGAACCCCCTTACCTTGAATCTCTGTTGCAAACTGGTTTTAGAGTCAAAACGTGTTTCAAAAGGAAAAATAATTTTTTATTTTAAAAAACGGTGACTTGACACATCGAAACCAAATGTCGAGTGGCTACTCTGAGTTAACCCTTTTTTAACACAATTCTTTATCACTTTCAAAATTGAAAAACTCTTTCAAACTTTTCAACTTTTTATTCATTTTTAAGAGGGTTTAGTGAGATTTGTTTGGGGGGAAAAGGGGTGTGACACTATTCACCAGGCTGGTGAATCAACGGTGCTAACCTTTAACATTTGTCGCATTTTCGAACGAACTCCTTAGTGTCCTTTTCCATGTTATCCTAATAGTATGCTGCTATGCCGACCTTTCGAACTAGTGACTCAGCGCCAGAGTGGTTTCCACAAGTGCCTTCATGGATTTCTCGTAAAATATAATCAGTATCTCTCAGCCCCAGGTATACGGACAATGGACCATCGAACATCGTTTGTATAACGTTTTGTCCTCGTCCAATGTGAACCAAACTGCTTTAGTTTGTAAGGTCCTTGATTCTTTGCGATCCAGGGGTAGATTCTCATTTTTCAAGTATGCGATATACTTGTTCCTCCAATCGCAGGTTACGCTTGTAGAATTTATTTCAGCATGACCTTACTCGATTACAGACCTCGAGAGTTGGACGACAGTCCCCGAGCTAATTTCATCTTCGTCGACCGACGAACCCAAGTTGGCAAGTGCATCAGCCTCGGTATTTTGTTCCCGGGGTACATGTTGCAGAGTCCATTCTTTGAAACAGTGCAAAGTGACCTGCAATTTGTCTAAATACCTTTGCATCTTGTCTTCTCCAACTTCGAAGGTGTCATTTACCTGGTTAACTACCGGTAGGGAGTCACACTTAGCTTCGATGAATTCTGCTCCCAAGTTCTTAGCTTGTTCGAGACCTGCAATCATAGCCTCATACTCAGCCTCGTTGTTAGTTAGTTTGACAGTTTTAATTGACTGTCTAATAACATTGCCCGTAGGTGGTTTTAAGACAATACCAAGTCCGGACCCTTTCACGTTCGAGGCTCCGTCCGTGAAGAGGGTCCATACCCCCGAAGAGGTTCCTGATTTTAGCAGAAGTTCCTTTTCCACTTCGGGTACGAGGGTTGGCAAAAAGTCTTCCACGAAGTCTGCTAATATTTGAGACTTGATGGCCGTTTGGGGCTGATACTCAATATCGTACCCGCCAAGTTCGACGGCCCACTTGTCCAATCGGCCATAACTCAGGCTTATGTAATATATTTCGAAGGGGATATGCGGTAATGACATATATAGGCCACGGGGATAAGACCAAGTGAAGCTGTTCACCGGGCTGGTGAATCATTGGTGCGAACCTTTGACATTTGTCTCATTTTTGAACGAACTCCTTAGTGTCCTTTTTCATGTTATCCCAATAATATCCTGCTCTGATGATCTTTCGAACTAGTGACTCGGCGCCAGAATGGTTTCCACAAGTGCCTTCATGGATTTCTTGTAAAACATAATCGGTATCTCCCGGCCCTAGGCATACGGCCAATGGACCATCGAACGTCCTTCTGTATAACGTTTTGTCCTCGTCCAATGTGAACCGAGATGCTTTAGTTCGTAAGGTCCTTGATTCTTTGGGATCTGAGGGTAGCTTCTCATTTTTCAAGTATTCGATATACTTGTTCCTCCAATCGTAGTTTAAGTTTGTCGCATTTATTTCAGCGTGCCCTTCCTTGATTATAGACCTCGAGAGCTGGACGATAGTCCCCGAGCTAAATTCGTCTTCGTCAACCAACGACCCCAAGTTGGAAAGTGCATCAGCCTCGGTATTCTGTTCTCGGGGTACATGTTGTAGAGTCCATTCTTTGAAACGGTGCAAAGTGACCTGAAATTTGTCTAAATACCTTTGCATCCTGTCTTCTCCAACTTTGAAGGTGTCGTTTACCTGGTTAACTACCAATAGGGAATCTCACTTAGCTTCGATGACTTCTGCTCCCAAGTTCTTAGGTAGTTCGAGACCTGCTATCATAGCCTCATACTCAACCTCTTTATTAGTCAGTTTGGCAGTTTTAATTGACTGTCTAATAACATTTCCCGTAGGTGGTTTTAAAACAATACCAAGTCCAAACCCTTTCACGTTCGAGGCTCCATCTGTGAAGAGGGTCCATACCTCTGATGAGGTTCCCAATTTTAGCAAAAGTTCCTTTTCCGCTTCGGGTACGAGGTTTGGCAAAAAGTCTGCCACGAAGTCTGCTAAGGTTTGAGACTTGATGGCCTTCGAGGCTGATACTCAATATCGTACCCGCCAAGTTCGACGGTCCACTTGGCCAATCGGCCTGATAACTCGGGCTTATGTAATATATTTCGAAGGGGATATGTGGTAATGACACATATAGGATGACACTTAAAATATGGCTTTGGTTTTCTAGATGCGCTTATTAATGCAAGTGCTAATTTTTCTAGGTGCGGATACCTGGTTTCAACATCTCCTAAAGTTCGACTTACGTAGTAAACTGGAAACTGCGTACCTCATTCTTCTCATACTAGTACTCCACTTACCGCTATCTTAGACACCGCCAAGTATAAGTATAACTTCTCATCTACTTTTGGGATGTGAGCAAAGGTGGGCTCGATAGGTACCGTTTCAACTCCTCCAATGCTTGTTGACATTCTGGAGTCCATGTAAAATCGCTTTTCTTTTTAAGCAGGGAAAAGAACTTGTGACTCCGATATGACGATCTCAAAATGAACCGGCATAGGGCAGCTATCCGTCCGGTTAGCCTTTGAACAGCCTTTACGATGTCCACGACGGTGATGTCCTCAATGGATTTAATTTTGTCGGGGTTAATCTCAATCCCCCGATTTGACACCATGAAAGCCGAGGAATATACCCAAGCCGACCCCTAAGGCACACTTTTCGGGGTTGAGCTTCATGTTGTAATTCCTCAAGAATTCGGATGTCTCCTGCAAATGATTCAAATGGTCCTCTGTGTGCAGGGACTTAACTAACATGTCGTCAGTGTAAACTTCCATTGATTTTCCTATCTGTTCTTTGAACATCTTATTAACTAGGCTTGATATGTAGCTCCCGCATTTTTTAGCCCAAAGGGCATTACATTATAGCAGTAAGTTCCATATTTAGTGATAAAAGAGGTTTTTCCTGGTCTTCTGAGTCCATTTGAATTTGGTTGTACCTAGAATAGGCGTCGAGAAAAGTAAGTATCTCGTGGCCTGTCGTGGCGTCGATCATTCGATCGATGTTAGGCAAAGGCAAGGAGTCTTTTGGACATGTTTTATTTAGGTCCTTATAATCTACACACATTTCTAAGTTTGTTCCCCTTTTTGGGGACTACGACTACGCTGTCTAACCACTAGGGATATTTGACTTCCCGAATGGACCTTATTTTAAGGAGTTCAGATACCTCTTCCTTTATGAAGGTGTGCTTCGACTCGTATTGAGGCCTTCTCTTCTGCTTTATCAGTCTGAACTTGGGATCCAAGATCAACCGATGAGTTTTAATCTCGGGTGGGATTCCTGTCATATCTAAATGGGACCACGCAAAGTAATCCATGTTATCAATAAGAAATTGAATGAGTTTTTTCCTGAGTTCGAGGTTTAACCCCATTCCCAGGTATACCTTGCGTTAGGGTAGATACTCGATGAGTCTCACATGTTCTAGCTTTTCGACCATCGATTTAGTCGCATCTGATTCTTCAAGAACGACGAAAGTTCGAGGAGTGAGAAAATCCTCTTCTTCATCTTCGATTACCTGCTTGTCTATTGCGGTCGAGGCTGGGGACGGTGATTGCTATTTGGCTACTTGTTTATCTTCGATGATCAACTTTTTCGAGGTCGAGGGTGCTGGTATCGGTGTCACCTCGTCATGCAAATATACCCTTTGCAGTGTGTTGTTCCCCGTAAACTGTTTTCACCCCATCCACTATTGGGAACTTCATCATCTGGTGAAGGGTCGACGGTACTGCCCTCATGTTATGGATCTGTGGCACTGCGAGCAGTGCATTGTACCTCATGTCACCTTCGATGACATGAAATTTCGTGTCCTGGATGGTCCCGGCTACGTTCACCGGTAGGATTATTTCTCCCTTTGTTATTTCACTAGCCATGTTGAAGCCGTTTAGGACTCGAGATACATGTACAATTTGATCTAGCAGGACGAGATGCTCTACGAACCTCGACCTGATTATGTTTTTCGAGCTACCTGGATCCACAAGAACACGTTTAACTTGAATTTTATTTATCAAAATAGAAATTACCAGGTCGTAGTTGTGCGGCTGAGAGAGGCCTTCTAATTCTTCGTCGTTGAATGTGAGGGTGCCTTCAGGAATATAGTCTCGGGTTCGTTTTTCTCTTGTAATCGATACCTTGGTGCGTTTGAAGACAGGTCCTTGTGGGATGTCGACCCCGCCGACGATCACGTGGATAACATGCTGAGGTTCTTCTTGCTCGTTTTTTCTGTTGGTGTCTCTTTCCCTGATGTGATTTTTGGCTCTATCACTGAGGAATTCTCGAGGTGACTGTTGGCCCATATCACTGAATGGGTTTTGAAGATTGACAACATGTGTCCAGTTGAACCAGGTCCATCATAGCACACACGTCTATATAAAGCAGTTGGATCACAAATCGTACAAATCTAGGAGATATTAGAGTTTGCTAAATATCAAAGAACTAAGAGAATGTCTCCTAATACGAAAAGGCTGCAAATTGATAGAAAAGACAGAAGTTGATTTCAGCTAGGACAGGAATAGAGGAAGGAAGTTGAGTTACAATCAAACTTGTCTACCAAGGAAGATTTGGATCAAAATTGTATCATGGACTCAACAAACGGCCTCTATAAATAATCCAAGTATTACTTCTGAAAGAGGGACGCACAAGTACAAAAGTGAATGAGGTTTTGAAGCAAAAGTTCCAGAGATTTTTCAAGCAGAATTGTTGTGCGATACAAAGGCTACAGTTCAACTAGAAGGAACACTTTCATTGTTTGTATATCGAGTCTAGTTGATTGTAGTAGGAGTTTAAATATTGTATCTTATCAGCTTTATTAGAAGCAAATTGTAATAGGTACAAATTGATCAAGTTAGAGTTAGATTGAATTCTGTAGAAATTAGCTAGAGGATAGTTGATACAAAGCGGATTAGAGGTAGTCCTAGGATTACAAAAGAGTTTATTTTGTAAGTCCATTTTGGCTCAGTGTTTAGTGAAGAGTTTGAGCAAATCCTACTGAGGAGTAGGTTGTGGTTTTTTCACCTTTTGAGCCAGGTGTTTTCCTCGTAAAAATCCTTGTGTCTTTACTATTACTGCTTAATTATTCCGCAACTGTAGTAAGTAGTAGATTAAGAAGAACCAGGTTCTTCTTATTAGATAGCACTCGAAAATTGGGTACTGCACAATTAACTTATAATATTGTGTAGTATTGAAGTTTAAAACACCAGTGACCTTTGTTGAACAATCGAGCTACTTCCTCTCTCAACTGTCTGCAGTCTTCGGTCATATGGACATGCGTGCCATGGTATTTTCACATCAAATTTGGATTCCTTTGAGAAGGATCGGTTTGTATAGGTCTGGGCCACCTAGTGTCTTTAATCCTTCCGATGGCGAATACGATACCCGAGGCATCAACACTGAAATTGTACTCCGATAATCGAGGTGCTTCTGCGGGATCTGCATATTTGTCGAATCTAGTTTTGCTCACGAGTCCCTGAGAATTCTGTCCTCGATCACCCCTTCGAACGTTACGGTCAGAATTACGTCCCGTATGGTTATTCCTTCTATCTGAAACATACGGCTGATACCGATCTTTATTCGGCCTCGATTCTCTGTCAACATCCCTTTAGTTCTTACATGTCGACCGTTTAGGATGCACTGAACCCGAGGGGGCTCCCAGTTGGTCATCCTCGACTCTAATCTTCGATTGATACTGATTGTGAACATCTGCCCAAGTCATAGCCGGGTATTCTATCAAATTTTGCTTCAGTTTGCGTGATGCAATCGAACTCCGCTCGTTTAATCCCTGGGTGAAGGCATGAACAACCCAGTCGTCAATAACCGGTGGTAACTCCATACTTTCTATTTGGAATCAAGACAAAAACTCATGTAGCATCTCATTTTCCCTCTATTTCATGTTGAAAAGGTCTGATTTTCTCGTAGCAACCTTTATAGCTCCAACGTGCGCCTTTACAAACGAATCTGCCAACATGGCGAACGAATCTATAGAGTTTTGAGGCAAGTTGTGATACAAAATCATAGCTCCCTTCGACAGGGTCCCCCCAATTTCTTCAGCAATATTGACTCGATTTCATCGTCTTCCAAATAATTTCCTTTAATAGCACATGTATAAGAGGTAACGTGCTCTTGGGGTCTGAGGTCTCGTTGTATTTTGGTATATCGGGCATCCTGAACTTCTTTGGTATGGGCTTCTGAGACGCACTTGGAGGGAATGGGTATAAGAGTCGCACTTTAGGTAATAACTTAAGTAATCGGGTAGCAGGAGATGATAGTTTGTGCCCGCTGAACAATACAAGTAACACCCCATCTCGAGAGAGTTACAAAGTATTATTTATATTGCACGGGGTGATCCTTTAGGCTAAAAAACTAAGTACCCCCCCCCCCACACACACACACACACCTTATTCCTATTTATCTTTGAATCGTGTATTTATTCAGAGTCTTTTGATAATAAAACTTCCCAAACTTCTTGTTTTTCTCTGCCTTTGTTTATATAACTAATTCATATAATTCAAGTTCGGCTGGAACCCACAGTTGTGGACCTAGAAGAGTGTCTAACACTTTCTCTTCGAGGTAATTTCGAGCCCTTACCCGATATTTGGTGATGCAAACTAGTCAACCCTGAGTCATATACAAATAGGTGCCCTAACGCACCTTAAACCATTAGGTGGCGACTTTCCTCTTTTAATACCTCCTTAAAAGTTTTGTACATGTCGAAAACGAATTTCGCGAGAAAAAGGGGGTGCGACATCTGTCAGGAAATCCAACACTAAATAGTTAATTTAGTTCTCATTTTAATATCCTTGAATACGTAATTTCCTTCAATTAAATAGTAAATGATGGACTTTACAGAATAAATAAAAATGTTATTAACAATTTCAATATTGAACAACCCATAATTGCCCCAAAAGTCGTTGTCACAAGTACATGAGCATCAACTAGAAAATAAAACAAATTAAAGCATCTGTCTGGAATACAAATTTGGACAGAAAAGAAAATATAAATACTCTGAAGGAGACTCTGTTGGCTGCGGATCGTAACATATGATGCAGCTCACTTAAGTCCTCATATCAACTGCGCCACTGCACCCGCAAGGTCACTAGACATATATACACTTGCACAACAAAATGTGCAGCAAGTCTAGTATGAGTAAGTAAATCAACGCGTACCCAGTAACTATCCCGCCTAACTTCAAAGAAGTAGTGACGAGGGGTCGACTTTGACACTCACTATGAGCTAACAATATAATACTGATAGTTTAATTAAACATGAATTATATAAAACAGGGAAGGCTCAATAATCAATAAGTAAGTAAACATTTCTTTTATTATTTAGGAAATCTCCATGTCTGGTTTCGTTATTTTATAATATATACCTCAAGCCAATGAAGTAATAACAAATAATTTGAATTCCAAAGATTTGTCATGCGCAAACAATGCCGAGGTCGTATGACCCGCTCCAATATATAAATATAAACTTTGCATTGTCGAGGGTCGAACGACGTGAATCATAGATGATCTTATTTAATCTGCCGAGGCATTCGACCCGCTCCACGAAAGAAAAAAAACACATTCAAACAGTCAAATCAAGAATTCATTAAGGAGTAATTATCCAAGAAAATGCAAATTCTCATTTAATGGTCAAGAAAATGAATTTTAACCTTTTAAAAATTCTTTTACCAAGTTCGACATGATTTAAGAAATTTAAATTAACAATAAGGTTGCAAACATTGCAAGTATAGCATGATTTGAGTCCTAGACTACCCGGACTTAAGCATAATAGTAGCTACGCATGGACTCTCGTCACCTCGTGCGTACGTAGCCCCCACGAATAATAGCACATATTAACTTAATTCACCTATGGGGTTAATTCCCTCTTACAAGGTTAGAAAAGAGACTTACTTCGCTCCGAAGTCCGACAATTGCTCCTACACCTTTCTAGAAATTCGAACCGATGACTATCGCTCCAAAACTAGTCAACAAATGTGCAAATCCATAAATATATACTCTAATACTCATTATCATCCACTTTACAACAATTTACAACTACGTTTGGAAAGTCGATAAAAAATTGCCCAGTGCCCGGATTCCAAAACTTTTCGAAGATAAACTTTATCCATAACCTCACAAACTCAAATATATAATTTATTCTCAATTCCATGCTCAAATTCATGGTCAAAATTTAAAAATACCAAATTCTAGATTTTCTATCAAAACCTCCCATAATTTCTACAAATTTCCATGTTTAAATCCTTATACAACCCATGTATTTAACTTATAATGAGTGGGAATCACTTACCGTGTGTTGCTTGATGAAATCTCCCCTTGAAGCTCACCAAAATCGCCCCAACCAAATGAAAAATGTAAGGAAAATGGGCCAAGTCCCGTTTATAAAAATCCTCCTATGCCCAGCGACCCTTCGCATCTGCGGCTCTTTGGTCGCTTCTGCGCGTCCGCTTCTTCGGCTCTTCATCCGCAGCTGCAGCTCTTGCCGCTTCTGCGGCTACCGACCTCATACTTGCGCCATCGCAGGTGCGCAACCCTTTCCGCTCCTGCGATTCTCAGCAGCCTTGGCCCCTTCCGCTTCTGCGAGCCATTCTCCGCCCTGCGGGCTCGCACCCGCGACCGTCTTCACGCAGGTGCGGTTACGCCAGATGCCTAGCTGCTTTAGCTCTTCCTCAAATTCCAAGTTCGATCCGTTAATCACTTGGAATCCACCCGAGGCCTCCGGGACCCCGTCTAATCATACCAACCAGTTCCAAAACATAAAGCAGACCTGCTCGAGGCCTCAAATCACATCAAACAACTCCGAAATCATGAATCATACCCCAAATCAAGGTTTATGAACTTTAGAACTTCAGACTTCTTCATTCGATGCCAAAACCTGTCAAATCACGTCTGATTGACCTCAAATTTTGTACACAAGTCATATTCGACATTACATGCCTACTTCAACTTCCGAAATCAGAATTCGATCCCGATATCAAAAAGTCTACTACCGGTCAAACTTTTCAAACACCTTCAAACTTTTAACTTTAGCCAAATGACCCCAAAATGACCTACGTGCCTCCAAATCCACTTTCAGACGCGCTCCCAATGCCAGAATCACCATACGGAGCTGTTGGAACCTTCAAATCCCGATTCCAAGGCCGTTAACTCAAAAATCCGACCATAGTCAATTCTTCCAACTTAAAGCTTCCGAAATGGGAACTTTCTTTCCAAATCAACTCTGAACTTCGAAACTCCAATTCCGACCATGCGTACAAATATTAATACTTGAAGCGAAACTGCTCATGACCTCAAACCGCCGAACGATGCGTTATAGCTCAAAATTAACAACTATGATTCATATCTTTATTTCGTAGAGATTATTTCGCACAGTGCATTAAAATTAACATAGCAATTAAAACTTGGCTAAACAATATGATTTAATGTGCTATGAGATCATAACTTGGCAAGATCATAATATATTCTTTAATATTATTCGTGCATAGCGTGGGTCTAATACTAGTAATACTAAAAGTGAATCATTCCCTCGAAATTCACAATACTTGTATCTAAAATAGAAATATCGTGTATTTTGAGGGGGAAATTCTCTTTTTGTTGTATTTTAATTTATATATATGGATATTGGATTGAGTCAGGTTGGATCATTCTTATTTTAATTTGATTATTATTTGTTAGACTGAAATAATAAATGATAACATATAGAATAAGAAAATACTACCGGAGAGTTGTATTTTCCCGTCACAATAATTTGTGTGAGAAAACATAATTATATGTCTTCAATAAAAAAAATTATAGTTATATGACCATCTGTAAAATTTATCCAACGTCTAACTAAAATGCTTATGACCAAAACAATAAATAAAAGAAGAGAAGAAGAATGATTGAATAAGATATGATAGATTACATTACTGTGCATTTCTTCTTTTTCGTTTTATCCAAGCTGTAATGTGACGATTTATGCTGTGAAGTTACATTAGAAAGAAAGAGAAAGGTCCTTACTGAAAATTTTGTCATCAGAAAATAGAAGTCGTTGTTTACAGATTTGGCACCAAATCCCACTAAGTTTTGTTAGCTAAAGTCTCACTTTCCCTTTTTAAGGCCGAAAATGAGGTAGCCAATTGCCCCTTTTGTATGGAAATTTGGATTTAAATTTCCTTATTTAAAAAAGAGCAACTGCTTTCGGAAGCTTTACACGAATAGTCGGTCGGATTTCTAGTTTATTTTCCTAGCTACTTATACATGGTCATGGACATATTATATCTGAATTTCACATATATTATATACTTATCGCCCATTTTTAATTTAAACGAAAATTGGATTCTATCTACTCTTTTTTTTCTCCTCTCGTTTAAAGGTTTAATAAATGGCTTTTTTCTCTGCTCACTACCCGATTAGGCGAGCGACTAGTTAGATTAATTTTTCAAACTCTAACTCTTGTATTTAAGATTTGCAAATCCGTTGTGTCTGTGTGTGTAATGTGTATATTCCCAGAACCCACCTATTAAATTTGAGTTATCTCGGTTTTCTTTTTTCTTTTTCCTATCCAAAATTTTCAAGATGGGAAACAAAGAGTTCTAAAGTGGCCCGACCATGATGAATTATCGATGGTTTGGTGAAGGACTATTTATTCATCAAAATTACTACTCTTAAGTTTAGTACGAAGTCGTAAATCAGCACTATTGAAGATGCATGTGAAATGTTTCTAAATAGTTTCAGAAAATTGAAACAAACAGTAGACTTTTATATCTCATTTAGATCGATGCATGTGAATATTAAGCACCATAAAGGTCCACGGACAAGTTTTACTCATCACCACTTTAAGTTCTCATCACACGCATGGGCGGAGCTAGAGTTAAAAGATTACGGGTTCGATCAAACGTAATAACTTTGATTTACAATTTACATTTACTTTAAAAAATTTATTAAAATTGTTAATTAGAATTCAATAACTAAAAAATATTAAAATTCTTAACGCGTAAACTTTAAATTCTGACTCCACCCGGCCCGCATATATGATCGCACGACCTCAACATTTTAGTGATACACTTCTCCCACCTTCGCCCATTGTTATTTCCACTTCTAGTTAAAATTTACGTTGAAAACGTCTAACACTTACAAATAACGCGTAACACTGTTTTGCAGAAAACAAAAAATCACTCGAGTCTCGACATGTAATATGTGTGTGGTTTCTATTAAATATTGCAAATTCTAGCTTAGACACTTTGCATCGGTTGTCTCCTATGGGATTGATTTTTATTATCGTCGTTTTTAACTTTCTGCAAAAATATGCTTCTTTTCACAAAGAACAACATAGTTCCTTTTCAATATTAAAAGCTTGAAACTCTTCTTTTGAGGGTGAAACTTGAAAGTTAATGATTGGTTATTGTTTAAGCCATATGAATGTTAATAATTTGTGCTTAATTTTTTTTTTCAAACACTGATCTAGTGATTTGCTTTATTAATCTCTAAAGGCTATTGTTGGTCCTTAAAAATGTTAAAGAAGACTTGCGTCTTTCTGATTTGGTTAAATTGGTGATTGAGGACCATTTGTGTTGGTATTTTGAGGTTTTGTTTTATATTTGAGATCATTTGGACCATATTTGAGGTGGTTTGTTCAAATATTCAAAGTTGAAGGACACTTTATCGATTACAGATGACACAAAGTCATGTCAATCTAGTAAAAAGAACAACTGAACAGTCACAAAGTCATGTCTACCGGGTATAGATTGTGAAAAATTTAACGAATAGGTGAACTATAGATAACACAATGTCATACTAATATGGTGTTTAGTGAACAATTGAACAAGTCATCCCAATAAAAGTAGAATATATCAAAAATTTAACAATATATGTAAATAATATAACATAAAATCAACCAATCTAATAGAGAAATTCTTGACAAGCAATAAGTGCGTGTGAGGCTGAAGATTAGTTTCAAGAAGATCAGCTCCTCGTAGGATTATTCCTGTCAATCACCCTAATAGTGTGTGTTAGGCCCATGATCATTGTCTGCCTAGAAATGATCCAAGGCCGAATGCAGTGATGTAATTACATGGAATATTTACATAAACAGTCGGTCATACTTATTATTTGCATTGTCCAGCTATAATATATATATATATATATATATATATATATTACACAATTATACATATACAATATACAGATTATGTGTATATTATTATAAATCCATCGCTTATTTTTACTTTAAATCACTGAGTGAGTAACTATTTGAATAAATTCCTCTAATTGCATCGCTGAATAACGTATTTTTCCTCTTTGGGCTTAGTTTATCCTTATCTCGTCCGAGAGCTCATTTATGAACTGGCTTCGTCCATGTAAGTTCTGTGACACTTGGCTCAAGAAGAAAAAAGGATGAGCAATATATTTGGCCCGTCGATTAAAAATAATTATATTTGCTAGCTAAATATATATATAATATATATTAATTATATACAAAAACTATACTCTATATATTTCTAAGAGCGGCTATACAATATAATTTTCTCTAAATTATCATAGAGGCAATAATAAGGAAATGGATGACTTAGTTTGGAGTAGGACAATTTAGAGGCCGAGAGATAGATTCACTAGTAGTATACATAGAATATACACGGGTTATATACGGTTATACACAAATTATGTATATAATATATATTCGTTAGCTATTTTTAATTTAAGTAATTGAAAAAATAGCTGTTTAAATTAATTTTTCACATAATTTGAATCTATCCAACTCAGGTCTTGCTTATTCTTCTTTAAAACTTGAAAAAAGAAGACGAGAAAGAGAAATAGAAAAGATTATAAATGTCAGTGTCAATAATATCAGTTGCATTAATTACACAAATCTACCACTAATTTTAGTTAGTGTAACTTATAACCATTCAACACTTCAAGGGTCACTGCTGATTTTTGCCCAAGAAAACGCATTTATTACTAATGGATCCCCAGAAGTCCCCATAACAAATGAATTCTATGCGGTTTCACTTTAAAATTCTCACTAACTGCACATAACCAATATATTTAGTATTTTATCTGGTTCGTTTTAATTAATTTTTTTTTTCTAAAATTTCCCTTGGAGTAAAAAGCATTTGTTGTATTTCTAATGAATAAATTAATATTAATATGATTAATTTTATTGTTAATTAATGTTAAAAGTAGAATTCTTTAATATGTATAAAAATAGTCAAAAGAAAAACAAAAAAAAATAATTAAAGAGAATGTGCAAGGATTATGTAGCAGTTGATACACAAATATGGAAGGATTGTGTGGGTGTTGAATGTTGATACACAAATATTCCAATATTTCTTGTAAATGAAGCAAGAAATGATGGAGAAGTGTTATAAATATGTCGTAGAAAGTAATGATTACTTAATATTTTCAGAAAGGACATAAGTAGTATAGAAAGTGAGATGTGAATAGTCAAAGTACTCCTAGGAATCCCACAAAAACAATAAAATATGAATCACTATCTGCAACATATTAACTCTTTTATTATTATTATATGAGTTGGTGTCTCCCACAAAACAATCACCTCTCATATTTTTAAATAGAAATCTGGCCCAGTTTAGCTTATTATTTTTAATGGCAAAAGGACATGGTGACCCATGTTATATGCACTGTCTGCTCATACTTCTATATTGTTATTTAATTGCTTATTTTTTATTAATATGAATTACACGTGTCGAGTGAAGATCTACAGAAGAATCTGATAAGAAGCTCTTATAACATTTATTTAAAACATATACACTGATCGTGTAATGACTTTTTTCATATCCTCGGTTAGAGTTAGGGGCGTTCAAACCGAACTGAAAAATTGCACCAACAAAAAAATTAAATCAAATCGATTAAAAAATTCGACTAGGTTTGATTTGACTTGATTAGGTATTGAGTAAAAAAATCTAAACCAAACGAACATATAAATATAGTTTATATTTTTTTTTAAGACTTTATATTAATTTTTTGTTAAGAATGTTAAAATATTTGGGATCCTCTCATGTGTTAACCTTGAAAGCTTACACTAACGAAAACTATTGTTATGACTAAGAAAATAACTATCATGTGTTACTAAAAAAAATTCTCCCATTAGAATATGATCATATGTTTGTCAATTTTTTCAATATTATAACATATATTTACCTATCAAAACTTTATCTATAACTTTAGCAAAGTAAGATTAGAAATATTCATGTAACAGAAAAACAGGAAAATCCGAGAAACCCGACAAAACCGAACCAATCCAAATCGATATAATTAGTTTGGTTTGGTTTTGATAAAAACCGAAACAACACAGTCCATATACACCCCTACTCTCAGTAAATCTTAACTTCCAATAGCAAGTTATTCACCATTTAAATTATTACCAATCTATGATTACTTGTCGTATTTTTGCTTTACACACCCTTTAAAAAAAATAATTAGGAGGTATTTTTGATTATTTTATCCTTATTTATGTTTTATTGGTATTTGAACCATTATTATATTATCCCATAATTGAGGTGTTTGTAGTTTTCAAGAATAATTACTACTAAGGGTAACATAGAAAAAACAATCAAGTTTGTAATCTTTAACTTCTAAAATGACAAATAATTTGAGGCAACTATTTTTAAAAATTACGACAATAATTTGAGACGGATGGAGTAATATGTATCAAAAAGACTGATCAATAATTACGTTACTTGTGACCTGATTGCAATTTTGTTAATTTGTTGATATATATAAGTTAAGCTCATTAAAAAAATAAATTAAAAATCCTGTGGAAGGGTCGTGCCCACGACTGGGAGGAAGAAAGACAATCAAGCATGGTCCCTGAAAATCAGGTTCATTAATCTTAACCTAATCCCCTTCAATAAATTTTGTACATAAAAAAATATTTTGATAGATAGATTCTCAAGACAAAATATATATTTGCAGTGAGGAAAAAAAAAAGAGTTGCATGTACTTGGAATAAAGGATTTGTCTATTTTGAAGACAAGGTCGAGAGGGACAAGTTGAATCCCACTTCCATTTTTGTAGTCGTTTTTTGGTGGAGGATTAAGTTGGATACCCTCTGGTTGTTTATCAACCTTATTAGCAAAAAAGTACATAATTTGGTACATGTTTTCCGTAATTGTTTCCCGTTAATCTCCTAATTATACTCTTTTTTATGAATTATTATTCACTTTTCTGATATTCTCATACTGGCAAAACTAAAAATAATGGTTTTCGGCCGGTATACAAAGTATTTTGTATTTAAGTATGATCCGAGGAAAGGTCTTGACATATAGGTCACACAGGGAAGGGTCGTAACCTAATGTATGTATTAGTGTCTGCTTTTACGGCTCGAATCATACATTACAAGTCACATTAAAATAATTTTATCATTGCTATAGGATACGCTTTAAAATACAAATTAAAAAGCGAACAAAAAAAATGAAGTTGCATGACAAAAGCCAGGTCAGATATATAACTACTTGGATAATTTTAGGCTTATAGGATTATTGTTAATCATTAGCCTTCACTTTATGTATTTCATAATGATATATTTTCTCCAATTAGTGTTTTCGAGACGTTTGAGAAGACATTATGATCAATTTTTGAACCTTTTATCATTTAATTCTAAAATAGATTTAAAAACGGAAGAAAAAGAAGAAGAATGATTAGTGCCTATTAGATAGTATCAATTTAACTTTTAACTTATGGCCAAATCTTTTAATTAAGTACCTCATTTTCTTTGTTTAATTTAATTTATTTAATAACTTAATCTTCAACTTAGTCCTCTTGTCCCTTCGGGAATGGCCCAGTGGGTTTGGAGGGGGTCGTCAATACAGATGACTTGAGATTGATCCCTCACAATGTCTTTTGATTGAGTGCAATTTATATTTTTTATGTGATGTGCAGATTATTAGGTGTGACAGATATTATAGCGATTGCGAATTTTTTCGGGTTCGGAAAAAAACTTGGTCCTCTCACTGTCTTTCTGATGCGAGATAGTAAGTTTTAATCATTTCTACAACGAACTTTTCCGATATAGAAAGAATATTACATTCTGAATTTCACTTTTCGTCCAACATTTTAATTAATTATGTATCATCATGTTTTGCAATATAAAATATTAACGCTTGACACCGTGATAAATAATTAAAACCTCAGTTAAAAATATTTGCGCATGTCAATTTACAAACTTAAACTAATTAATTGACGAAATATATATTCCTTTGTACCCATATTCGTCTGAAAAAATATGCTTATGATATCTTCAATCTATTTCTTTCCAAACGTTTCTTCATCATCGTCTTCAATATTATACTCCTTCAATTTTAATTTATATAGCATATTTTTTACAAGTCGTATAAAAAAGAATTAAATATTTATATATTTAAAATAATTTAATTTTATACTTTTTATTTGCCTATTTTAATCTTAATAAAAAAATTATTATCACGTAAATATCAAGGTCCACAAAATTTTTAACTCTTAAACTTTTAGCATAAGAACGTTCCCAAAAAAAGCTCGCTTATTCTGTATCTAATTAAACTTACTCGTATAAATTGAGTGGATAGACAGTTCGCTAACGGTCATTAACACTTTTGTGTAATCTTAAGAAATATATAAATTAATATGTTCGATTATAAAATATCTATAAACGATGTATAATTCAGGAAAAATTAATTAAGTAATATTTTTCTTTTCCCGGGAATACGCATCCTTCTCCCTCCACATTTCTCTCTGCACCTCAAATTAAAATCAAAAATCTGAGTAAAACACAAACGTGGAAACAAGAGAGTCGCCAGCTCCACGTGCAGCAGAACACGTGCCGCCAAGTGGTTAGCCGAAAGGCATGAAAAACGCCGGTAGCCGGTTCACACAGTCGCTCGAAGAAACTAAATTTTGAATATATAGCCGGGCCCCACACTTCCCAAAATGGTGGTCCCCACTCTGCGTAAAGTCCCAAGACCCACCGATATGTCTGACGGCCATACGTAGCACTGTAGCAGAGTGAGTAGTGTCCGTCGCTTTTCCGTTTTCCCCCTTCATTCGGTCCAATTCTAACTACAATTGACATGAAAAACGAGTTTTGAAAACTAAAATTGATAAAACTAAGTTGTTTTTGTAATATAAATCTATAAAGTAGTTTTTGTTGAAAAATAGAAATATTTATTGGAAATTTTGTTATACACTTTTATAAACCTAACACATATTGTGCACAATTTTGGAGCGGATTTTAATTTCTGAAAAGTACCTAGAATATGAAAAAATAAATAAGCTTTTATAGAGATTGTATTTTTATTCACTTAATTAAGTTATTAAGAGAACTTATTCATGTGTCGGAATGAATTATATTGCCAAACCCTTGATTCTCTTTTCCCCGATAATTGATAGGTAAATTTTAAACTCAAGAAATTTCTTTGTTTTGATACATTTGAGGAATAAGTAATGTTAGATTCAAAACGAATTCTTTTTACTACTATTTCTTTTTAAGCTAATAGTGTCATTCTAAAATAAAATATTATCGAGATAGGTAAAAAATGTGTGAAAATTGCATAATACTGGAAATATGCTAAAATAAATAACAATTAAAATTGTACCTAGTTTTTGAAGGATACATAATTTAATTTAATACAAATAATTAAAAATAACATGTAAATGAATTAAAGAAGAAATAAACGATTAACCCAACCCCAATATAATGACCAAGTCTTATCTTAGATTGAACTGGAACTCGTCATTGTACACCCACATATCAAGGTCGGTCGTGACTGAAGAAAAGAACAAAGGAGTAATGCCTTGAACAATAACTAGAGGACTAAAGTAAAATTATATTGCTTTGGATGACGTGTTACAATGTGTCACATCGAACAAAAACATTCCCTTTATATAGTAGAAGAATTTCAGTCCTAGTACAAGTCTAAAAAGGATAAAAATATTCTTTTCCCGATAATTGTTGATCTATAATTGATATTGAACGGGATCCGCGCCGTAATATCCGGTTGAGGGTGAATATTACGGCCCCCTATCTGCCATGCATAACCGTTCACCGTTTCAACCGAGGTCCAGAAGCTACACTTGGTCCAGGCTACGTCGGTTCATCATATTTGATCTCAGATACATTGTCCTTTCTCCTTGGGTCTCGATACGAGGGGTTCCTAACCTCAATATAATCACGTCGAGTCGCGCTTCCCCTTCGTTCTCACATCAGGTAATCAGGAAGAACTTTACCCCCCCCCCCCATAAGGGAATCAGGAAAAACTTTACCCCCCCCCCCCCCGATTTTATCAATACAACATATAGTCCCCTCGTTTTTCGGGGAGGAGATTTATTGAAGTGACGAAAAGCAATAAATTAACCTAGATTCCTTCTTCTGTACGTTACAACTGAGTTGACGGGTCAGTGAAACGTCTTATCAGTCACGTTGTTCTGACTTCGGATACGTGTCAACCACCTGTTGACTGTCAACGTCAAACATTGATCATCCTTTCTCTATAAAAGTTGACCCATTTTTCACATTTTACTTTCCGATTCCAGAGTTCTTTGATTTACCCTCGAATTTTCCACTCAATTCTAACCCCTTCAAATCTTCATACATTGCATTCTAGATATTCATATTCCCATCTTCGTATCTTCATAATCCTTCTTTAAATCTTCTAATTAGACCTTCTTACCCTCATCCCGATTTCCAAATCATCACCCTCGTGTTCAAACCTTCATATTTTTCTTCGAACCTTCACATTTTTCAAAATTCCATGGCAAAAACTTCTAAATTCATGCCTCAACAGACCACCCCTTCATCTTCCAACCCGGCCACGGATGGCGAGGTAGCCGTTCTTGAGATGGCCTTGGAGCATCCTTTGAAAAGTTTCGTTCCTGGAGGTTGTTCAATTGAAAACGACTTCAAAGTCGAGAAGGCCACCACTCAACAGGATCAGGGCGAGGGAGTACGGAAGTACATATGCTCCGTTACAGAGGACACACTCCCCACAATTCGGATGGTGTACTGTACCATGGAGGGAAAGTGGTCGCCCCCGGGCCCAACGAAGACATTACTACTCACGTGGAGGGGTATCTAATCACGCTCGCCTTGGTGGACCCTATAATCCTTGGCTTCTGCAAAAGGTACAAGGTCTGTCTTGGACAGATTCACCCGTCCTTTTGGAGGATCGTAATCCTTCTCTCCCACTTTGTAAACAATGTCGAAGCACCTCGGTCCACCATCGACCACATGCTTCGTCTTTACAGTCCCCGAATCTTTCAAGGGGCGTTGATCAAGCTCGTTCGTCGAGTGAGTAAAGTTCCATTCTCGAGCATCGATGAAGATAGAGATCGAGGTTGGCAAGGGAGGATCGTTCGGGTGAAAACCGAAGGCCTTATTCCACCCGAATTTCTATCTTTCCCTGAAAAGTGGAACTAATCATGTAAGTCTTCTCCTTCTTGAGTACTTGGTACTTCTATTTATTCTTTCTCTATTTGCATGTGTCTCATCGTTCTTGTTTACACTTACCTTTCGTTCTCTCGTGGGGGAATCGGAAAAAATTTTACTCCCGATTTTATTCGTACACAAATACGACAATCTTATTTAAAAGTTTGAGCCGTTAAAAAGAATATATTTTTGTTACTTTAACTATATCTTCGACAACTTAAACAACGTAACGTGGGAAGAGCGTGTAGCTTTATTGTTCATAGTATAATCTTTACAAAGATAATTTGATAAAACTACAAAGCATGTATTTTAAGAGAGAAACGAAACAGCTGAACAAGGCTAGATTTTAAGATCATGCAACCGTGTTCTTCCTACTACTGATTATGGTAATAATCATGTATGTGAAGTTATTTATGTATTTATTGGATAAATATAAATACCCAATACGATTAATCAAGTATATACCTTACTTATTATTGTCCTAGATAGTGAAAGAGGGAGGGGTGCTGGCCAGTTAAAAACTGCTATTGTCCTAGCAGAGTTAGGCCGACTAAGATATATGGGTAGAGTGTTGGTCAATTAAGAATTCTCATGTCTAACAAATGAAAGTAGCGGAGATAAAGATATTGAGATGAATGTGTGGACACACGAGATGGACTTTGGAATGAAGTTATTTGGGACAAGGTAGGAGTGGCCCCTGTGGAGGAAAGATTTGAGAGGCGAGGCTGAGATGGTTCAAGCATGTTAAGAGGAGAAGCACATATTCCACGATTAGGAGGTGTGAGAGGTTGCCTTGGAAAGAGGAGGGGGGAGGGGGGTTAAGAAGAAGAGCAGATGTAGGCCGAAAAAGTCTTGGGGAGAGGTGATCAGGTGGGACATGACGCAACTTGAACTTACCGAGGACACTACCCTAGATAGGAGGGTATGATGGTTGAGAATTAGGGTAAAATATTAGTATGTAGTTGAGTGTTTCCTTTGTCTTCCTTAGTTCAATAGTATTGTATTAGTATGATAGGCAAAATACATTGTTTACCCATCAACCTTGCAGCGAAATTCCTATTACACGCGTCTCTTTCACAGAAAACTTTTTACACACTCAACCTTTCAAAATGTGTCTAAGACACACTACTTTTGACCAGATAATACTTGCGTGTTTACACACACAAAAAAAGCGCGTGAAGCACCTAAAAATTCTATTTTTTGTCTTCCCTCCCCACGGGAAATCCTCCCCCTCTCTCTGGTCTTCTTCCTCACCACCCACCCTCTCATTTTTTTCTCCAAATAGAATTTTTGAAGGAACATATCATATTTTGATCTAAAATTGAGCGGATTTTGTAGGTTTATTGTCCAAACATTATGAACTATTTATTTGTGATAGATTTATAAGCTTTATCAGTAGTATTAAAGATTTGGTGAAAAAATTAGAATCTACCATCGTAGGGGTATCGCAAAGCTTGAAAAATCAATTGGGTCTTGTTAATTTATGTAAAGTTTCGTTTGCCATAATTTGCTAATACTTGCATAATTTATGTGAAATTTGTTACTCTTTTATGTTGATGGAATGGAAAATAAGAATTGTATACGTTCAAAATCATATGCCCCGATTTTGTAGGCTCAAGAGGTCGCATCGAGAGTAGAAGCTTAATAAAAGCCAAAGCTCGAGCTTGAAGGCAGAATAGGAGGTTCGAAGACTTAAGTGCTCGAGGAACATCGGAATCGAGTACGATCGATTCCAAGACAGTATCGTTATGAGTTTGTTACAGAAAGACAAGATTCTCGCCACATCCCCAGGATCATGGCGTAAATTACGGAATAGATTTGTACGAATTAGTACAAATCCGTACTAGGTGGTTATACAATTGTCCCAATAAGATTCTTTATTGTAAATAGAAATGTACCTTATTTAGGGTTTCCCTCCTATATAAAGGGGACCCCAATAATTTATAATCAATCAATCATTTGGCAAAGAATATACATCTTTTGCACATCTCTCAGAAATTGTCCTTTAGATTTATTATATTTTCTTTATTTATTTCTACTTTTCATCGAGGTCACTTGGGCTCGAGGACGACGTTTGTTGTTACACTGGTTAGATTTAACTTACTTGCTCAACTCACATACTTACTTTTTTTGACTAGTATTGGATTAAATCACATATCTTTAAATCATCATTATAAATTTAAATTGTTACTCGGATTTTAGTTTAAACAAGAATATTTGTGTTAACAATACTGATTAGAGTATTTAATGGCAAAGCTAACTTTAAAGTAATATCTAAACTATTCACCGCATAATAATTTCAGCATAAGTAGTTCGTGAATAAAACACCCTCAGTGTTGGTGCATTCACAAATTTATTTGAACTATTCTGTATTTTAAATGAATGCATTATTATATCCCACTCGCTAATTATAAGGACCAACATCTCTTGCTTGTGAGGAAAGGTTGCAAGTGTTCGTCGTCCACATGCTGAAGTTAATGCAATGTACTTAGTGATAATAATTTAATTAAGACATGAAAATTCGAGCTAAGGGTATTTTGTTGGCTTCCTCCTCGATCACTAGTATCAAAGTAGAGGCCATTAATAATGAAAAACTCGAAGATTGTGTTCATTAATATGATGGCCCTTCTTTTAAGAATATAAGTATCTTGTTTGCTTACTTCAATTCTTGATTTCTTTGGGATTAATTAGAGAGAAACATTGGGATTTAACCGTTGGTTTTTCATTATCTTCTCCAATTCCACATTACTACATGCTTATATTTCTGTACCTTTTTGTTTTCGTTCTCTTCTCCAATGTCCGGCAATTGGTAAACTTATGATTTCACACAAACGCAACACATGCGTGAGTGATGAACTAGTTTTAAGCTTTTTCCTATCAATTTAATTTTATTAATGTGTTATTAAATCATTTTTCAATGTACCAAAAAAAAATGTACTGCCAAAATAGATCAAAATTTATTCTTGTTTACCATAAAATCTGGATAACAATTAAACTTATATTGTGATTTCACTCGGTACCAAGTGATAAATATGAAAGTAAATGACTCAATTAAACTGTAAATAAATCAAACCAGTGTTCAGATAGGGCTTAGCCTCGAGTCAAGATGCCCTCGAATTGATAAGCGTAAGACCAATAAAGATGGAATAAACCGATGAATAATAACAAGTGAGAAAGAAAGACTTGTATTGCTTTTGTCTCGGTGAATAATGATGATTACAAATGATTGACACTCCTCTTTATATAGTAAAAGAATTCTAATTATGGTATATCTCTAATTAAATAAGGAATCGTATAACTAACTAATTAACTGTTTCTGATTTGATCCGTTCCGAGATTCACGCCACGATCCTCGACCAATCACGGACAGCACGCTCTTCCGTTACTAAGCTATTCATGATGTTATTCGGAGTCTATCTCCCTTGGCTTCGATTGGACCTCGATCTCGAAAGAAACTTCTATCTCGAACTCAATGCCTCAGCTCTTCGATGCAATATCTCATACTCGATCAAATAATAAAATTAGGTGCCCCGATTTCTAAACATACAATTCCTCTTTTAACTCCCTCTGTAGGCCACTTTTCAATTGAGTTACTTTCTGTTTTAACAAAGAAAAGAGAGAGGAAATCCCAACAGGGGCAAGAGAAAAATTCTAAACTTAGATATATATGAACTCTAATGCTAAGTTACACATGCGAAAATATACTTGTAAAAGAGTTTGTAAGGTCTTAATTTGCTCTACTCATCGCTTTAAATGTTTGAGTAGAATGTTAAGATTCTTTCACAATAATTCCATGCATGAAGTTGAAAAGGTGACTTAAACCATCATATTGAAACAAAAAATTCTATCAATAGCTTTCCATATTCTCTTCTCCGGCAGTATTCATGTATAGAATAATTAAAAAATATATTATTCCATTTTAAGCAAAATATATCACAAATATAACATGGAATTAGAATGTATGTGTTAATTTCTAGCTCATATGTCGGATGAAAATACATTTTTCACTTTTAGTTGGATGAATATATAATAAGAAGTTCATATACAAAGATAGAAGAAGTACAAATAATCTTAATGAGAAATAGAGCCAGAGCATGCCTCGCTGGCTATTAAAAGACTAGCTAATTTCTCTTTACTGTGTGATTCTCCTCATTTACAAATCCTACCTGTTATGCTAAATGACAGTACAGATATTTACTGGTGATTTACCGTGTTCTCACCAACAATGTGAACGTCATCACTGACGTCTTCGGTAAAAATTAAATCTTTACAAATTGAATATTCACATATATTTTAGATAATTCCAAAAATATAACATTCTTTAAACTTATAAGTTTTGTCCTCATATTATATGACATGTTTACCTTTTTAACTTTAACCGATATTTACCTTTGTGGCTAATAAAGTAATCTTGCATTCACAAATGTAATTAAGTAAACAAAAATTGTATATTGATCTTTTTTTTCCCTCAAGAAACACAAACGAAAAAGAAGTGTGATGGTTTGGTACTAGTTTCGCTTTCCAATAAGAAAAATGTAGGAAATGACCTATGACATACATGAAAAATATTTTTGGTTGTTAGATGGTGAGTAAAACATATTTTTCTTATAAAATATTTAATAAAGATAAATCGTAATTTAGAAAATTGAGTTTTGATTAAAAAAAATTAGTACTAACGACTAGGGTTATACTTTGGTCGGGTTAGTTCGGTTTTTCAATTACAAATCAAATCAATTGTTTTAGGATATTAAATCAAAAGACCAAATCAAAAAAAAGTTAGGCTTTTTAATCGCGGTTTTCCTCGGATTTTTTGTTACGGGTTTTTGTTTTTTCCATAAAGTCTTCATAGTATAAAATATAGAATTTGTGCTCCAAATATTTCTTTAATCCAAGTAATACAAAACTATGGTAAGGTATTTTTCAAGAAAATAACATAAAATATGAGATGATTCATGACACTATACAAAAATACTATATAATAAAGTTAATAAAATTGCATAAAATAGTATTATTAAGCCATAATAAGAACGAACATAATCTAAAATTATAAAGTTGCTAAATAAGTACGACTAATAAGTATTAGTATTTATATGATTAAACACTAAAAAAAAGTTATGCATTTCAACTAAACCATAAAAAAATTAAAAAATAGATATCAACACTATGGTCATTGCTACTGCAATTGAATTGAATGTCTTTTATTAGCATTAGTCATGATTTGATTTTGGTTTGGACGTTATTTAAGTTACTAACATTTATGGAGTATAAAACTTATTGGAGCATTCAAAAGGTATAAGTCTAAACTTGAAATAATACGTTAAAAGATAAAACTATAAAAAAATTAAGAAATATTTATAAATCATAGTACAATAAATACTTTTATGTATTAAATATATTTAAAACTTATATACATGTAATGTCGGGTTGGTTTGGTTGCGATTTAATTTTTTTTATTTTAGTTAAAACCAAATCAAATCGATATGTTCGGATTTTTTTTAAACTCTAAACCAAATCAAACCGAACCATAGTCAAATTTGTTTTCTCGGTACGATTGGACCTATTGATTTAGCACGATTTGCCGGTTTTGTTTGTACACCCTTACAACGACAAATAATAATGTCCAATTTACTGAGAAAACTAGAATGAAGCTAAAAATTACAATAGTCTACAAGAAAAATAACTTGTGCTGTAAGTGAACCTAATCAAATTCTATTTCCTTTCAATTGAAGGTCAAGAAAATAATTTTCATTAATCATACGCCAGAAAATGAATCTCGCACCAAGTATGATGTTCATAATAAATGACCTAGAGACATAAGGAGTCGGATAAGCTGGTATACACTGGAATCAAGAGCATCTAGTGTTTGATGACAATTAAGTTAATTACTCCTTTAATTTTTTGATTATTTAAGGTCTAAGACTAGATGACTAATAATCTCCATATAAGGCACATTGGATTTAGTGCTCATTGACTTATCCCTTAAACTGGTTTTAGCATAACTCGCCATTAACGTAATTACAATATAACAAGAACGAAAGTTTTTCTTTGTTTGAGGATTAGTACAAAATAGTTTAAGCTAAATATATATATATATATATATATATATATCGAACGTAGATCCGAGGTGTGATGTTGTCGATTTTCGTGGTGTTTCCGTTTTCTTTGCTTCTTAAATTTGATATTTCACTTGGCTCAATGAGAGAGACCAAATTCCAAGATCCCCAAATCATACAGCTTTCCTTTGGGTTAATATGTTTCCCTTGTTTAAGACATGCAACGGGATCTGCATATTTATGTTCTTAACCCTCTATGTTATTTGAGTTACTAATGGTTTACCCAAAAATTTGGATAACAATTAAATTTATATTGTGGTTTTAAGGATATGTGATTTCACCTAACACCAACTGATAAATAATGAGATTAACAATAATAATTGAAAGTAAAGAAAAGCAAATCAATATTCGAACAAAACTCAGTCCTCGAGTTATAGTACCCTCGAACTGATTAGCGCAAGAACAGTTTAGAAAAATAATAAGCTGATGAATAGAAACGTAAGCGAGAGAGGAATATATTGTTGTTTTATCAGTGAACAATGTGTCTTACAAATGATTTAGAACTCCCCTTTATATAGTAGAGGAATGCTACTTAGGGAATAACTCTGTTTGCAGAAGGAAATTCTTGATTTGATCCGTTCCAAGATTTACGTCGTGATCCTCGACCAATCACGATTATCTCATTTTTCCGTTACTACACCGTCTCCGATCTTACTCGGTGCCTGTCCCACTTGGCTTCGATTGTTACCAACCTCGACCCCGACAGATACTTCGATCCTGAACTCGATCAAATAGTAAAATCGGGTGGGCCCGATTTTAACCGTATACAAATAGTCCTCTTATTTTTTTAGTGTTATGACAAGAAACGAATTGAGCCTTCAATTTTTTACCCCGACATGTCGTGACGTCATCCTCAAGAAGTAAGCGGCGGAAGTGACCGAAACGCCCGGTCGGTACAGTTCCCCAAATCATTAATAAGCGTCAGTTGGTGGTCGGCCACTAGTGTTGTTGAACCGTCGTGGTAAACCCTATAAATAGGCCCTTTCCTCATTGATTCAAACTTTACTTTCACTTTTCTCTAATCTTCAAAGCTTTTATCTCTCCAATGTTCTTTCCTTCTACAAATCTCCAGGTTTCACTTCCAACTTCTCAAACGCCAAGTCTTACTATCTCCTTCTTTCTTCAAACTTATAAAAATGGCGAAAACTTCAAAAACAGTTCCCCAAAAGGAAAAAGCTTCTTCTTCACAGTCGACTAGTGACAAGACGCTGGTGGATCCGTGCCCTGAAGAGTGTGTTCCCGGCGGCTGTGCCCTTAATTCCGATATTAAGATCGAGAAAGCTTCCTCGGTCCCTGGTCGATGTGAACATATGTCGAGGTACATTTGCTCGATAACTGAGAAGTACCTCGAGGAGGTGAAGATAGACTGCAACTAGGGGAATAAAACGGTGGTGATTCCAACCCCCGAAGAAAGTTTTACCACCCATATGGAAGGGTATCCGGGTGTTTACACTTACCCTTTCATGTTGGGCCCCCTCGACCCTGTCATCATCGACTTCTGCCGTCAGTACCAGATAACCATAGGCCCAATCCATCCCTCTTTTTAGCGCATAGTCATCATGATCCGATTCTTTTCAATCAAAGTCGAGGGGATGGCATTCACCCTTGACCACCTCATTACATTGTACAACCCCCGTATCTATCGAGGGTTGATTAAACTCCTGCTTTGGGAAACCAAGGTATTGTTCTCGAGCATCAACGAGAACAAAGATCGAGGCTGGATGGGTAGGTTCGTTTGAGTGAAGACTTCCGACCTCATCCCGGCAGAGAAGATGCCATTTTCTAAGAAATGGAACATGAAGCGTAAGTATTATTTCACTATTAGTTTCCATGCATTATTTTGTCTTCTGCCTTTTCTTATTAATGCCTTCTTTCACGATGTAGCGATTGCTTGGATGCCCCGTGTGATCCCCGATCTTGAGAGCTCGGTAAAGAAACTGGCCTCGACCTCTTCGTACGTCGAACGTTGTTTGCGCGATTTAGCAAAAGGCCGATGGGAGGCCAAGAATCATGGTAAGCTCCCTTTTTACACATCTGATGCATTGATCATAATATCCTTTTATACTCATTCAATTTTCTTGCGTGTAGGCCTCAGAAAAGAGTCGGTCATGATGCCTCCGTTTAGCGCGGAGGAGGCTTCGGCTCTGGTTCCGAAACCGGCAAAGGATTACAAGAGAAAAAGAGCCTCGACCTCTAAGGACCCAAATCCCAAGAAGAAGATTTGATTAGAAAATCGAAGATGGATACTGTCCCTGCGCATATACTTCAGCGACTAAGGAAGGAAGAAGAAGTATATGAAGATGATGGCTCGGTGTTAGTGGTCCAAGTGAATAAAATCATCATGGACCCTAAGGCCGTTGAATCGGTGGTGGTTGGTAAGGCCCCACCTCGTGCTGAGGAGATATTGGAAAAGGATTCGGGTAAAGTCCCCCAATCGCCTGAGATCGCGGCTGCCTCCCGTCAAACGGCGAGCATGTCCGAGGGGGACGGTCCCGAAACCCCTCGAGTTGAAAAGTACGTCCCAAGTGACTCACTTAGGGAGTGATAGTAGGTGACTCGCCAACTTTTCCTGCCTTTTCCGAAGAGGCGACCCGGGATGCTCAAACTTTGAGGACCTCCGAGGTACACAAAGTCCCTAGAGGGAAGGATCCCTTACGAGATTGCTTTGTCGGGGTTGAAGATGCTTCCGACCTGAATGACGCATTCAGCCTCTTCGAAGAGGCTCAAGTAATTCTAAACCAGGTAAGTCATAATCCCTTTGTTGATGTTGTATTACTCTATCTTTGTCTAACTCCCTTTCATTCCCATACATGCTTTTTCCAAGTCCCGAGATGAACTAAGCCAATGTGAGGCCGACCTCCAAAGGCTTTCGGAGGAGAAGAATGCCCTCAAGCTTCTCTACGGGCACAAAAATGAGGAGATCAAGGATCTCCGAGCCGAATTGGCGAAAGCTCACAAGGAGCAGACTGAGCTGATCGAGCAGGTAATGATACTCTTAAAAGCTCATGGGCTTGCTTTGATAATGGAAGCTAATATTTCAATATCAAAGCTGCAGCAAAAGATTGAAAGGATCGAACAATTCCGTGAGGATGAGGTCAATCAGGTGAAGGCGGAATCCTATGGGTGGAAAGAAGGCATGGACCGGAAACTGCTCTAGCCCAGTTGTCATCGATTGAAAGCCAGCTACGAGGCATGAACGAGAAAAGCTCGACTTTGGCAGGGAATATATATAAGCTTGAGGCTCGGTTGGCTTCCGAACTCGCAGAGGCCAAATTTGAGACCGAGAAAGAAAAGACCGAGGCTGAGGCATCCGTGGCCATCTATCGAGCCGATGCTGAAGCCGCTCAAGTTCAAGCGAGAGAGGCCGCTGAGACTTCTCAAACTCATGCATATTGGATTGCCGAACTCGCCAAATGCCAGTATCATAGGGAAACCCTCGAGGAGATCCATGCTCGAGGTTTCAATTTTGCAGAAGAAATAGCAAAGGCAAAAGAGCACGAAGCCGAAGCTAGAGCGCTGGACACTTCTGATGACGAAGACAATGATGATGATGATGATGGCAGCAAGAGTGGGTCCGAGAATGGGGAGGACCCCGATGAAGAAGCTGCCCCCGAGAATAGTTAGGAGCTTTTGTATTTTCTTTTTCTTTTTCTTTTTCTTTTCTCTTTTATGTACCCCGATTGGTCTTTTGTAAGTACCTTCACATATATAAAATATTTCCTTCTTGATCTTTGTCTCGAGACTCTCAACTGTTGTCTTGTGAAAATTCTGATTCAATTTATGCCTTATGAAAATTTTGATATACTTCATGCCTTGTGAGAATTTTGACTCACTCATGCCTTGTGAACTTTTGTTTGTGAATTCGAAACTTAGGAAACTTGCCCGAAGTCATACTAATATAGTCTTTGTACTCGAGTGAGTACTCACTCGAACTCGAAGTAGGAAAACCCTTAAGTTTTAGTTGAGTGAGGATGAATTCTCCAACTCAAACAATGTAACGGTCCTTAGGCTCTTGAATTGGGCCGATATGGCCTCAAAAGAAAAGCTTTTTTCCCTTTTCAGCTTAAAAAGTTTAAACATATAAAATATTTGTCATGCCTTAGCACGAAGTAAGTCTGTACCCGTTGGGTTTTTTTCGGGGTTTAGTATTATCGAAACCCTTTGCTTTTTTGTGCCTTTGCAGATATTTGTTCAGTACTAAAACGTTTGAAGGTTCGAACAGTTCGATACCCCTTAGGGTTTTTCGAGGGCTGACGTTCTCGAAACCCTTTGGTTATTTTGCCGAGGGTAACCTTTTTAACCGATTTATAAGAATATTCGAAGGCCTATTTTCATCACGAAATTCGGACGTCTCCGAAGCGTGTTAGTTTGGCCTTAGCCTTAGGATTTGCCTCTTAGGCTTGTTTTCTCAATTATATTTCAAACTTGTTCGAAGCTTCAGTCCCCGAGTGGGGTGGCCTTGGTCTATAAAATCGAGGATTGCCTATTTAAAGTCTTACGGTCTCGAAGTTTAATAATTCGAACATGTCGATTTTTGGATGGCAGTCCCTGAGTACGGGGTTAATCGTTCGAGCATTAGTTATGATCTGCCCTTGAGCCAGTTTCTGCAATAGATCATAACTATGAAATCGTAAAGTAGAAATTTCTCTAAAGCATGGAACATCTGGTAAGGGAAAATGCTTCTTTCAATAGATTACACATGCGTATATGTTTTTCCATTAGGGCTCGAATAGTATACATGGACACGGTTCATTCGACCGTTTGGCCCTTTACAAAATTTACCTATCAAGACCCTGTTGACATGAAGTATTTTTCTTGAAAACATAACATTCGAGGGTGATGCCATCAATATTCGAGGTTAATTGTAAAGAAGCCTCGAATACTATTGAATTGCTCTAAGTTAGCACGAAAAATGGTTGCCTTGTTAAAAACCTTGCCGGAAAAACTCATTTGGGACAAAAACCGGTCGAAGGGAAAAAGAGTACAACGCGTGCTTTCAGACCTAAGGACCTCATGCTTGAAGAAAACTTCGATGCCTTCGATCGAACACCTGCAACAAGTTAGTATAAAATATAAATGAAAAATGAGAAGGTCATACCTTAACAATAATATCGTTTGAGGAGTGATATGTTCCAATTATTTGGCAATTGTTCTCCGTTCATCGTGCCAAGTTTGTAGGATCCCTTTCGATGATATCAAGAACCTGATATGGTCCTTCGTAATTTGGATCGAGTTTTCCTTCATTTGGGTCTCGAGTATTGAGTGTGACTTTTCTCAGAAATAAATCCCCGATTCTAAAGTGGCGAAGATTGGCTCTTCGATTGTAGTATTTTTCAATGTGCTGCTTTTGTGCGACCATTTGGACGAGGTCGACTTCCTGTTTTTCATCTAGTAATTCGAGGCTTGTATTCATAGCCTCTTGATTTGACTGTTCCGTTGTGTATCGAAACCTGACGCTAGGTTCCTTGACCTTGATCGAGATCGGAGCTTCGACGCCATATACTAAGGATAACAGTGTTTCCCCCGTACTGGATTTTGACGTTGTTCGATACGCCCAAAGATATTCGGGCAATATTTCTCTCCACTTTCCCTTAGCGACGTTCAATATTTTCTTTAGATTCTGAATTATGGTCTTGTTTGTTGATGTGGCATGTCCGTTCCCACTAGGATGATACGGCGTCAACAAGATCCATTTTTTTGTTATCTTCGAAAAACTTTGTTATTTTGGTGCCGATGAATTGTTTTACATTGTCATATACGATTTATGCATGTATCGTGAATCAGAATATGATGTGATCCCAGATGAAGTCTATAACTTCTTTTTCTATGACTTTCACGAAAGCATGTGCTTCAACCCACTTAGAGAAATAGTCAGTCATAAATAAACTGAATTTAGCTTTACTTGGGGCCGATGGTAGAGGGGAGACGATCAGGGGAGGATTTAGGAGGGCGGAAGGGGGTTCACTCGAACCCCCTTCGCCGAAAAATTACATTGTATATATAAGTCAAAATCTATTTTTTACCTCTATATATTACGTTTTGAACCCCCTTAGTACAACTCAGAAGTGTAGTTTAGTGGTCAAGGGCGTTCAAAACCTTCATAAGGTCATAGGTTCAATTCCCATTAGCTACAATATTTTTTTTGAACCTCTTTCATGGAGATCGTGCCTCCGCCACTGGCGACGATATCCATTCCCCATTTCAGGAACAACAATGGGGATAGGACTGAATGCAGTTGCTCTCCGGGCTGGTGGATATTTGGTGCATATCTTTTGCACTTGTTTCATTTTCGAACTAATTCCTTAGTATCTTTTTCCATATTGGCCCAATAGTATCCCACTCTGATGACTTTGTGAACCAGTGATTCGGCACCGAAATGGTTTCCGCAAGTACCCTCATAAATTTCTCGTAGGCCGTAGTCGGTGTCACCCGGACCCAAACATATTGCCAACAGTCCGTCGAGAAACCATTTGTATAATGTTTCCATCTTCAGCCAATGTGAATCGTGCAACCTTTGTTGGTAGAGTCCTTGATTCCTTAGGGTTAGATGGGAGTTTCCCATTTTTTAGGTACTCGATATATTTATTCCTCCAATCCCAGGTTAGGCTCGTGGAGTAGATTTCGGCGTGGCCTTCTTCGATTACTGACTTTGAAAGTTGTATGACAGTCCCCGAGCTAATTTTGTCGTCCTTGGCCAATGACCCCAAATTCGATTACTGTTTTGTTCTCGAGGTACATGTTGTAAGGTCTATTTTTAAATCGATGTAATGTTACATGTATCTTGTCCAAGTACATATGCATTCGATCTTCTCGAACCTCAAAGGTTCTGTTGACTTGGTTTACCACAAGTAGGGAGTCACATTTGGCCTCGATGACCTCCGCTCCCAAGCTTTTAGCCAGCTCGAGACCTGCAATCATGGACTCATACTCGGTCTCATTGTTAGTCAACTTAGAAGTTTTGATAGATTGTGTAATTGTATTGCCAGTGGGCGGCTTCAAAACGATGCATAGCCCGGACCCTTTCACATTCGAAGCACCATATGTGAAAAGCGTCCACACCCCTGATGTACCTGTTTTTAGAAACAGTTCCTTTTCGATCTCGGGTATGAGGGCTGGCGTGAAGTCAGCCAAGAAGTATGCTATGATTTAAGACTTGATGGTCGTTCAAGGCTGATACTCGATATCATACCTACTGATTGCGACAGCCCATTTGGCCAATCAGCCCGAAAGTTCGGGCTTATGCAAAACATTATGAAGGGGATACGTGGTCACCACACAAATTGGGTAACACGGAAAATATAGTTTTAATTTCCTATATGTGCTTATTATAGCAAGCGCTAGTATTTCTAAGTGTAGGTACTAGGTCTCGGCCTCACCTAAAGTTCAACTAACATAGTAAACAGGAAATTGCGTACCTTGCTCTTCTCGAACTAGGACTCCACTTACCGCGACTTTCGAGACTGCTAAATATAAGTATAGGTTCTCGTCCTCTTTCTGAGTATGAAGCAATGGTGGGCTCGGGAGATACCGATTTAACTCTTCTAACGCTTGTTGGCATTCCGGGGTCCAAGCAAAATTGTTCTTCTTTTTGAGCAGTGAGAAGAACCTGTGACTTCGATCTGAAGACCTCGAGATATACCGGCCTAAGTCGGCTATCCGCCATGTTAATCTTTGTACGACTTTAACTCTATCCACGACTGTGATGTCTTCGATTGCCTCGATTTTATCGGGGTTGATCTCGAACCCCTGATTTGACACCATAAATATGAGGAACTTGCCTGAGCCGACCCCGAATGCACATTTCTCAGGACTGAGCTTCATGTTGTATTTTCTCAATATATTAAAGGTTTCCTGCAAATGTGTTAAATTGTCAGAGCTTAACTAGCATATCGTCATTATAGACCTCCATTTATTTACCTATCTTTTTTTCAAACATTCGGTTCACAAGGCGTTGGTAGGTAGCTCCAACATTTTTTAGCCCAAACGACATTACATTATAACAATAGGTTCCATACTTAGTGATGAACGAAGTCTTTTCCTGATCCACCGGGTTTATTTGAATTTGATTGTACCCGGAGTAGGAGTTGAGAAAACTAAGGATCTCGTGCCCGGCTGTGGCATCAATCATGAGATCGATATTCTCCATAGGAAAAGAGTCTTTGAAACCTGCTTTGTTTAAATCTTTATAATCTACGCACATCCTAAGTCTCTTCCCCTTTTTAGGGACTACAACTATGTTTGCTAACAATTCAGAAAATTTTACTTTCTGAATAGATCCTATTTTGAGAAGTTTGGTTACCTCGTCCTTGATGAATGCATGTTTTATCTCGGATTGGGGCCTTCTCTTTTGTTTTACCGGTCTGAACTTCAGGTCCAGGCTCAATCGATGTGTTTTGATCTCTGGTAGGATCCCTGTCACATCTAAGTGGGGCCAAGCAAAACAATCCATATTATCAATAAGGAATATAATGATTATTTTCCTGAGTTTGGGGTTAACCATGTACCTAGGTATACCTTTCGTTCGGGTAGGTATTCGATGAATATGACATGTTCCAGCTCTTCGATTGGTTATTTGGTGGCATCGGAATCCTCGACGATAATGAAGGATCGAGGGATCCACTAATCGTCGTCCTCATTCGTTCCCTGCTTCTCCGACTGACTCGAGGTTGGTGGCTGTGGTTTCTATTTAGCCTCATGTTTTCCTTTGACCTCCCATCCCTTTGTTGACGAAAGCGCCGATATCAGTATTACCTCATCGACCGCAAACATTTCTTTTGCAGCATGTTGTTCTCCATATACTATTTTCAATCCATCTGGCGTTGGGAATTTCATCATTTGGTGAAGGTTGAAGGAACTGCCCTCATACTGTGAATCCAAGGTCTTCCAAGCAGGGTATTGTTCCTCATATCGCCCTCGATTACATGGAACTTGGTTTCTTGAATAGTCCCAGCAACATTTACCGGTAAAATGATTTCACCTTTAGTTGTTTCGCTGGCCATGTTGAAACCAATGAGGACCCGAGCTGCGGGTACGATCTGATCTTGTAGGCTGAGTTGCTCCATGACCCTCGATCGAATAATATTGGCAGATATCCCTAGATCTATTAATACACGTTTAACCTGAATTTTATTCATAAGGATAGAAATTACCAGAGCATCATTGTGAGGGTTGAGAGATCCCTTCTACTTCCTCATTGTTGAATGATTGGCACATAATCTCGAGTCCGTTTTTCCCAAGTAATTGATACTTCAGTGAGTTTATACATGGGCCCTTGTGGTATATCGACCCCACCAACGATCATATGAATCACGTGTTGTGGTTCTTCCTACTTTTTTTCTCCTGTTGGCGTCCCTGTCTCTGAAATGGTTCTTAGCTCGATCGCTTAATAACTCTCGAAGGTGGCCCTCGTTGAATAGACGGGCTACCTCCTCCCTTAGTTGTCTGCAATCTTCGATTCTGTGGCCATGTGTACCATGGTATTTACATACTTGATTGGGGTTTCTTTGGGAAGGATCGGTTTGTAGGGGTCTGGGCCATCTAGTATCTTTGATTCTCCCAATGGTCGACACAATACCTGATGTGTCAGTACTGAAGTTGTACTCCGATAATCGTGGCACCTCTGTGGGGTCAGCATGTTTATGGAAACCACTTTTGCTCATCGGTCTTTGAGAGCTCTGCCCTCAATCGTTCCTTCAATCGTTTCGGATGGGATTGCGTCCTGGGCCACTTTTTCTGCGATCTACTTGTATGGCTGATATTAGCCTCTGTTCGACCGAGGTTCCCTGTCGATATCCCTCTGATTTCTGCCTACAGGCCTGTTCGGATAGACGAAACCGAAGGGGGTCCCCAATTGTTCATCCGCGACCCTGATCTTTGACTGGTACTGATTATGTAAATCGGCCCAAGTTACTGTCGGATATTCAATTAAATTTCGCTTCAGTTGACGTGATGCCACCGAACTTCATACGTTCAAACCTTGCGTGAAAGCTTAAACAACCCAATCGTCTGTGAATGGTGGTAGTTCCATGCGTTCTATCTAGAACCTAGGTACGAACTCCCTCAGTATTTCGTTATCCTTTTGTTTCACCTTGAAAAGGTCTGAGTTACTCGTCGCAACCTTTATTGCCCCGACATGTGCCTTTACGAAAGAGTTTGCAAGCATGGCGATGGAGTCGATGGAATTAGGCGGTAGATTGTGATACCATATCATTGCTCCCTTCGATAGAGTTTCTCCAAATTTCTTCAGATTCGATCTCATCATCTTCCAAATCGTTTCCTTTTATGGCACATATATAGGAGGTGATATGTTCATTGGGATCGGTGGTCCCATTGTACTTAGGGATTTCTGACATGCAGAATTTCTTCGGAATGGACTTCGGAGCCGCACTTGGGAGGAATGGCTTCTGCACAAGCTTCTTTAAGTCCATACCTTTTAAAATCGGTGGTGCCCCCGACATTTGGTCTATCCGGGAATTGTATGTCTCTACTTTCTTATCATTTGCCTCGATTTTCTTCTATCCCGATTCAATTCGTTTTGTGAGCTCCTCTAGCATCTTTATTATGGCGGGGTCTGTCCCCAATTCGTTGGGATTCGATCTTTCCGGCACTGCCTCGATTCTGTGGACGACTTCTGGTTCGACCCTACTCGGCGTTCGATGCTGGTTTTGTAGTTGTACTATAGTGGCTTGTTGAGCATGTAGCATTTCGGATATCAATTGGAGGCTGACTCCACCATCTCCTCCGCCCTACGTACCTCGACCACCAGATCTGTCTTCCCTGTGTACGCTTCCTTCGGGATCAGCGCCCAAATTTGCATTTAGGGCGATATGTGAACTGACGTCGACCGGATTGGCAATTGATGCTCCCTCGAGATCATCTTGAGGCACCTCGATCCCTGGGGAAGCTATATTGTAGTTTTCCCCGTGAAATCTGAGGCCGTTGTCACCTTGTGTGGGTGTTATTTGTGAGTTTGACATGTTTTATCGTGAAAACAAAAACACTTACAAGAATAAGCATAAAGTAATGTGCGTTATCGGAGTCAGTATTAAGCAATCACTATTTTCCTCAGCCCCACAGTGGGCGCCAAACTGTTTACCCTAAAATTTGGATACCAATTAAACTTATATTGTGATTTTAAGGAGACGTGATTTCACCTAACACCAACTGATAAATAATGAAACTAACAATAATAAAAGAAAAGCAAACCAATATTCGAACATAACTCAGTCCTCGAGTTATAGTACCCTTGAACTGATTAGCGCAATAACAGTTTAGAAAGATAACAAGCCGATGAATAGAAATGTAAGCGACAGAGGAATATATTGTTATTTTATCAGTGAACAATGTGTCTTACAATTGATTAGAACTCCCCTTTATCTAGAAGAGGAATTCTACTTAGGGTATAACTCTATTTACAGAAGAAAATTACATGATTAGCTAATTAATTGTTCCTGATTTGTTCAGTTTCGAGATTTACGTCGTGATCCTCGACTAGTCACGAATATCTCGTTTTTTCGTTACTACGCCGTCTCCGATCTTACTCGGTGCCTGTTTCACTTGGCTTCGATTGTTACCAACCTCGATCCCGACAGATACTTTGATCCTGAAGTCGGTTAAATATACACTAATACATCTCGCTTCTTTCTTCTTCTTTTTTCAATTATTGTAAAAATCTATTCATCTATTTATTGAAAATTGAGTGCTTGACAAAATTCTTGTAAAGAAAATGGATAAAGCTCATAAGTAGATTGTTCAAGACCATATAAAAAAATAAATTGCCACATCCGCTATCGATGTGGAATGCTAAGTAGGCATTTGTACATAAAAATCGTAAGTTGTGAAAAAAGAATAGTATTTGGATCGGATTTAAGTTGAAAAATGAGATTTGAAATTTAAAATTATGTTTGGACATGCATTTCATTTGAAAAAATATTGTAATTTTGTGAGTTTTTTTAATAGAGTTTTATATTTATAAAATATCAAGTTCAAAATTAAGTTGTTCATGGAGCTCGAATTTTTGAAATGGTAATCATGAAACTAATTCATCAGCTGGGTACGGCTGTACCTAATACTCAACTCGTGTTTCTATATATGTTAAAGAAACATGATATGAACACTCGAAACATTTGAAAGTTCCACATGTGAGCTCTTTCTCATTACTGATTTTACTTGCCAGCATACTAAGGGAGACACCAAACTGCATTTCTCCCACTTGCATTTATACTTCAACTAAAAAGTCTCTAACAAGGGAATCTACAATTTTATAGACAGTTCACTGAATTACTAGCTTTCAATAAAATAGAAAATAAAAAGCATGACCCGTCAATATGTCCATGGTTTCATTAATGTGTAAAATGCAAATGTTGCAGCCTATATCTGTTGCTTAGGTGTTTGCATTAATTATGGAATTGCTGAAATATCATATATTATTTGGAGCTTAAAATGCAATTTAGTTTTATTGGTGGATTTATAATTCTAACTTAATTAGTGAAAATAAAGTCTCATTAATAAGTGGCAGTAAGTACGAAGTTATTATAATGAATACTTTTTTCATATAAGTGCGAATGCCCCATACAAAATAGTACATCGGAAGGGTAAGAATTGAGGGAATGTGTGATGACACTGTTGATTAAGTTCAATAATTTTGTTGGTACACTCTGTTTTTCAATACAGCTATTAAAGGGGAAAGGAAAACCAAACTGAATAATGAATTCGAATTCAAGACAATAAAAGTCAAATTAATTGTACTCTATTGACTACAAGATGTCATGACAGAGACATAAAATTACGCTCTTAAAAAGGTGAATAATGACATCTTGGTACGAACAGGTATGAGTAGGTATGGTGCTGTTATAAAAATTTAATATCATCTTAATTCTTCGTTTGGTTAACAAATCAGGTATAAGTTATTCTAGGACTAAAATTAACACCGGTATAATTTATACCTCATAGAGGGTGGGATAATTAACACCGGTATAACTTATACATTCTTCTTACAAATTATGCAATTGTCATATTTAATACAATATACCACACAATAGATAAAAAATAATCCCAACATAATTTATCCCAACATAACTTATACTAGTATAACTTATCCCGAGATAAGCCGTATTCAAACCAAACGACTCCTAAAAGAATAAAATTATTTGAAACCAATGTTGTTGTGAAATTCAAGTAACTCACTGATTACTATCAAATGGAGGTCAAAGTTGCATTTGACTTTGTATACGGGTGAAATCGGGAATAACGCACACCTCGATCTCCCGGTGAATCAAACGAAGTAAGAGTTTGAATTATGAGAACGAAATCGAAGCTGGGAATTCTTTGTATCGAGACCCGTAAAAAGTGAGCTCAGTGCTCGCCGTCAGATATGATAAAACGACGCACTCGGACTTCGGAAAACACAATGAACGATTATAGGCGACAGATAGAGGGCTGTGTTATCTGCAACCGACCCGATATCACAGTGCGATCTCGCTCGATGACGGTTACAGATAAGTAATTAACGAGAGAGAAAGATTTTTTTTACCTTTTTCAGACTTGTACTAAGTATGAGACTCTCCTGCTATATAAAGGGGAAGATTTTTTTTTTTATAACACATATTGTAGAACGAATATCAAGGCAATACAAATTTATTTTTCTGCTTTATGGCTATTGTAAATTCTTACATTATTGTTGTTCTTCATTCATAATTGGCTTCAAACCAAGGGTCCGATCGAGGGCAAAACTACTGTTCAGCCTAGGTTCAAGCTAGGCCGTAACATTGCGACTGGTTTGATTATCCATTTTGTCTTTAATTTGTTTATCCAATATTCTTGATCATTTGTGTTGAATTAATCCACATATCCTTAAACCCCGTACAAATTTAATTTTTATTCGTTTTAAGGGTTAACAGACTTGCTTCAATGAGACTTGGAAAAAATATAACAAGGTGTTGGAAACTAAACCAAGATTAATTAGTATTCCTAAGTTGTCTAGTATTTGATATTTGGTAGTTTATTTAATCATATATAGTTAGGTTTTGTTTACCAATTTTATATTGGAATAGGTTTTTGGTTTTGTAGGATTATAAATAGGGGTGCTACTACTTGTTTTCTTGTAGATACAAGAGTTTAAGAATTGTGAAAAAGCTACCTACCACGCTTTTTCCCTAGTTTAATTTTTTTTCTATATAGTCTTTGTTGAATTTTTTGCTTGTGCCTAAATTATCCTTGAGATATTTCAATCCTTCAAATCGGTATCAGAGCCTTTGTGAGAGAAATTCGATGATAAGGCTTAAAAGTGTAGTCATGAGACAAAGGGTTACAAGTTGTTTAATCTAGATACAGGAAAAGTGATTATTAGCTGAGATGTTACTTTGGATGAACAGAGTTCTTGGGATTGGTCAAAAAAAGATTTTGAACCATCTAGGTCTCGACCAATAATTTCAGTCATAGAGGAAGGAAGTTCTAGAAGACATCAAGAGGAACATGTAGTAGATCCTGTTCAAACAGATACGTTCAGTCCCCCGCAAAGACAACGCCAATTACCAGCTCGTTTGCAAGATTATGTTGTTGGCGATGATAATGATTTATTCGATGAAGATGTTGTAAATTTTGTCTTATTTGCAGATTGCGATCTAGTTAATTCTCAGGAAGATGTTAAAGATGACTATGGGTTTATGTAATGAATGAAGAAATTTATGTTATTGAGAAAAATAATACATGGAAATTGACTACTTTACCGCCCTCAAAAAGAATAATTGGAGTCAAGTGGGTACACGAGATCAAGTTCAAACCAACTGGAGAAGTGGATCGCTTTAAAGCAAGATTAGTTGTTAAAGGATACAAGCAGAAGGCGGGCATTGATTACTTTGAGGTATTTGCACCTGTTGCTAGACTTAATACTATTCGTATGATAATTTCTCTTGTTGTCAATAATTTCTGGATTTTTTTTCAAATGAATGTGAAATGAACTTTCTTAAATGGTGTACTTGAAGAACAAGTGTATGTTGAGTAACATGTTGGTTATGTCAATATGGACAAGAAAATAAAGTTTATATGCTGAAAAAGGCATTATATGGATTGAAACAAGCACCTGGAGCTTGGTACACTTATATTGATTCTTATTTTATTGGACATGGATTTCAGAGATATCCATATGAGCATACTTTATATATCAAATTCAAGCATGGCGAAGATATTCTTATTGCGTGCTTATATGTGGATGATTTAATATTTACTGAAAATAATCCTAAATTAATTTTTAAGTTTAGGAAGGCAAAGATTAGCCAATTTAAGATGACTGATTTGGGTTTAATGTCTTATTTTCTTGGAATTGAGGTATCTCAATTAGATAATGAAATATTTATCTCTCAGAAAAAATATCTTGATGATATTCTAAAGAGATTTAATATGGATAAAGCCAAATCAATTTTGACCCATGTTGAAGAAAATTGAATGGTTAGAGATAGGACTGACGAATTTGTTAATACTACATATATTATAGAAAATTGATAGGGAGTCTAAGGTACTTGACTTCTACAAGGCATGATATTACTTATAGAGTTGGATTAATTAGCAGATTTATGGAGACTCCACGACAACCCCACTTGCAAGCAACAAAGAGATTTTCAGATAGATTCAATGTTACATCCCATGTTTTCGTACGTGAGAGTGCTCGTAAGTCAATTGAGGTAAGCTCAGAAATAAGATTAAATTTGAAAGCATATAAAACAAGTTAATTTTGTTACCTTAGAGGTTACAAATATTTAAGATCATGAATAACGAGTACAAAGAGGGTTGGAAATAGGGGATGATCTACCTACCAAATTTAATCTACGAGTCGATTTTCTAACACACTAAACCGTTCATCGATACGACATATGAGTAGAGAGATATTTGCAATTTCGCGAGACTGCGCAAACATCATAACCGACAAGTAGGTGTGTCACTAAAGCTTTTTGAGCAATATATTTCGTATGTTATATGAAGTCTTATTGGGACATATAATATATCAAATTGAAGGTCTTGTAATTTAGTTTCCAACACTATTAACCGTTCGTTTATACAACATCCGGATAAAAAAATATACGCGTTGGAAGATGGGCCAATGCGAGGGTGCCAACCTAGCACTTCTTTGACTTTTCAAAAGTTTATATATTGCTTTTAAATCGTCTCTATCTTCACTTTTACATAGAGGCCGACCAGAGAAAACCATAAAAACCTACCCTTAAGCTCTCCAAAGGGTTTCAAAGAATACTAACATCCGGTGTACGAAATCAAGAAGCGCTAGCACTAGAACGATCCCTACGACGTAAGTATCGCTATATCGCCTATCTTTTGCTTTATAATTTGAGTTTTGGAAGCTACTTCATAGTTAAGAAAACATCTACTTTCTGTATTTAAGCTTTAAATATCAAGTAAGGTTGATAAATTTATTTTCTAATAGTTAGAACTCACGGAACGCTGATCGGAAGCCGTGAGTTCGAGTTATTCGATTTGTAGTGGACTATTTTTGTGGGTTGTTTCGTGTTGCTTTTGGGCTGTCTATTTTACTGATGTTTTATGGAGTTTTGGAGGATAAAAGGTGTGGAGAAACATCACATAATTATGGAATGGTTGGCTGGTCATTCATCATTATATTTTTAGGTTGTTTGACACTACTTTTGTTGTCGTTTTGTGTATGAAGTGATTAGGGTGTGTGGGAAATTTTGTGATATATTTTGGTGGAGATAAGTTTGGAAGATAATGCATACATGTTGTTATTTCTTTGTTATTGGTGTTTTTGGTATATGGTATTTTAGGAGGGCCTTGTTACAGGGGAGACAACCCAAATTTACGTAAACGAGCTACTAGTTTAAGTTGCGAACTTAGCCTTTACTCAGCAATGATTTTGAATCTCCTTATGCTGTGGTAGATTGAGTTGAGTTTTTTGAAGAATTGATTGGACGATATTAAGGACTCAATGGAGTTAAGGTATGTTAATGCTCTTCCTTCATTTTGTTGGCATGATCTAAAGTGAAACGAACGTAAACGATACACTATTTCATAATGAATCTACTCCTAGCAACTAAGATTTTCTATGTTGTTCTTTCCTTACAAATTTATTCTAATAAAGTATGTATGATCCTTGAGTCTTAGTGAAGTTCATAATGATGGTATGATGTCCATAATGTTAATCGAAGGTGAAACTACCTTACGTCACTGCGAAAGGTTTATAGCGTGATTCCATGAGTCCAGTATGCATTATATATAGTATCTATTTCACTCTATCGAGTCGCGTCATAGTCGGCCGGGTACGACACCTATTGTGAAACCACTAATCAGTTGAGTTTATCGAGCACCACGTGGCCGGGTACGATTCTACTGAGCCTTATGATGGCCGGGTATGTTTTTATCGAGTCCTCTTCGAGGCCGGGTACGATATGATGATGATGAAACCCACAAAGGCGTATGTTTTTAAAAGTTTATGTGTGTGTGTGTGTATATATATATATATATATATATATATATATATTTATTTATTTATTTATCATGCATTTCATGTTAGTAGCCCTCAGAGGCGCTAAGATGTTACATGTTGCATCTCCTCTATCTCACTTTACATTACTGTTCTTATTTATGCTTTCATGCTTACATACTCGGTACTTTATTTCGTACTGTATCCCTTTTGCACGGGGACGCTGCGTTTTATGCCTGCAGGTCCCGATTGACATGTTGACAGTCCTCCTAGTAGGCTATAAGCTCATCGAAAGGTGTTGTTGCACTCCACTTGCTCCGGAGTTGCTTATTTGGTCAGTATGATTAGGACATGTATTGACTGGTATGGCGGGGTCCTGTCTCGACCTTTGATGTTTATGTACTCTTAGAGGCTTGTAGACAAATGTCAGGTATATGGATACTTGTATGGCCTTGTCGACCTATGTTTTAAGTTTTCAAATGATCATGTCAGCCTTATAGGCGCGTATGTCACATGTATAAATTTTTATATCATGTTAGGTCGTCTTATATCTAGAATTCCCTTATGTTTTATTTCGGTTATGTCATGATGACCATTTTGGTACATTCACCCATGATAGTACGATAATAAAGATATGTTATGTTGGAACTCGATTGAGCAAAGTACCCGGTGTCCGTCGCAGCCCTCCGATTTGGATCGTGACATTTAAGGTACACAGACTGATGGTGTATTTATTCAAGGACTAAAGATAGTAGTCTTGTGTGATTTACAGATAGTGATTGAGTTGGTGATACGATACAAAGAAAAAGTACTTCTCGTTATGCATTTTATTTGGGTTCTGGTGTATTTTCTTGGTCTTCCAAAAAGCAACAAGTTGTTGCTTTATCAACAGCTGAGGCAGAGTACTTGGCTGCAACAAGTAGTGCTACACAAGCATTGTGGTTAAGAAGAATGCTTGGATTTCTTCAACATAAGCAAAACAATCCTACAATAATTTTTTGTGATAGCAAGTCTGCAATTGAGTTAACAAAGAATCCAGTTTTTTCATGGGCGTAGTAAACATATCGATATCAAATTTTACTTTATTCGTGACTTGGTTCAAGACAAGGAGATAATTGTTGAGTATTGCGAGACTAGAGAGCAAGCTGCTGATGTTTTCACAAAGCCACTAAAATTGGAGTTATTCTTCAAGTTGAAGAAGATGTTGGGCATGATCAAATTTGAAGATCTTGGCTTAAGGGAGGCCGTTGGAAACTAAACCAAAATTAATTTTGTTGAATTTTTTGCTTGTGCCTAAATTATTCTTGGAATATTTCAATCATTCACAAAGTAAGCCTTTAGTATAATTTCTATATTTACTAGCATCAATTCGGCAATTATTATTTCTTAGCATTCATTTCTTATTAAATATAAAATCAGAAGAAACCATAATCTCTAAAGGGAATTAAAATGTTACAGTTCATGTCGCATAATATTTGACATTATAGGCTTTCAGAGAGTTAATCATATTAAATTTTGTCCATAATTTCTGAAGCATTTTTATCACTTTGTAATGAGAAGAAACTTATGTTGAGTGGCCCATAATTTGCTTGACCAAACAATTAACTTGTCGTATTTCTCTATGTAATTTGTATTGTAAAGTAATTTAACATTTCTACCTAAATTTAATATTCTTAACAGTATTTAAATTAAACTGATAATTTGAAAGAGGAGAGATAAAAAAAAATTACGAGGAAGTGGAGTAATAATAATACCACGTCCAATAGAAAATAAAGATGATAGGAAATAACCACGTGCTGGAGCCCCCAAAAGAGTCACAAGAATAATCACATTGCGCAAGAGACCAACTCTGGTGAGTTATCATGTGCTATTTTTGTGGTGAAAGATTGTTTTACCGAGAATAGAGTCGACAATTAGGTCATACACTTTGTTCACTTCCTCACTCTCTAAAACGCATCTCCTTCACACGTGCGCACACACAAAGTAGGACCGGAAAAGAGTAGTGTACATAATCTTTACTCCTATTTTGTGTAGGTGAAACGTAGCGGCGGACCCAAGATTATGAGCAAGCGAGTTCAATCTTAGAAGTACATAACTTTAATCGTAAAATATTAGTTGTCAAGTGGGTTCAAATAAAATATTTATACAAAATTTACGCAGCTTTAATCATAATTTATACATGTACACAATATTATTTTTTGACGAAGCGGGTTCAGCTGAACCCACTTGCCACCATGTGCGTCCGCCACCGGTAAAAAAGATGTTTTCGATAGACCCTCAACTCAATAAAGGTACAATCACAATATAATATCGAAAAAAACTACAGTAATAAAAATGTCATGGAGCAAAAACAACGTCAAAATAATATGAAAAAATCGAAGCAGAAAAAACATCATATAATAATAGCGATAAAAAAATATAAAAATAATACTAGTATTATTTGTAAGGGAAGAAAAAATGTTCGATTACCCACTAACTTTTTATGTACGCGCATACTAACGTGATAGTAAAAATTATCGCACAGTGTATTTACATCAAAATAATTAATATGATATACCTATCTTGCATCCACATATTTATTACTTAAACATGAATAATGTGACGTATAATTTTTTAATATATATTTGATTGTTTTCACACATATTATGAAATTTACCTTTTTACATTAATTAATAATAAAATTAACTATTTAATATTTACTATCTCTTCACATAAATACTCATAATAGATACTCCAACATTGTTTACTCAAAATATAATATGAAAAAAGATAATTAATTTATTTTTAGAATATGGAAAAATTATTTTTCTGGAACACAAAAAAATAAAATCAAAAAATCACTTATTGTGGACCGGAAAAAATAATTTTAAAATTAAATTATATAATTTGGTATACACATGTTACTACGAAATTGTTTCATGCACGCGCCTCGCAGTCGCGTGAGTTTCATTTACCTTGATATACGGAAATAGTAAACAAGGTAAAACCCACAGGCCACCAAAAGCGGCAAATTCTAGGTGTCTCGCATTATTCTAGCTGTAAAAGTTAATATAAAATTGATTAAAATATACAACTCATCTCCTAGTAGAATTACTAAAAGTAAAAATTTATAACCAAAACACCCCTCAGTAAAAGTCCCAAATTTTGTAAATTAATTAAGTAAAAATAAAGGGACCCAAATCAACCACGACTAAGTAACTGCCCCCTCCGGTCAAAAATAAATAATTTTTTGACTTTCTTTTTATGATTTAGAATAAGTAATTTTTTTTAAATTTTAAAAATAAATTAATTTTTTTTCTACATTATTATTAAAGTAAATAGTATTGGAATATGTGTTAAAAATATTTTTGTGACATAGTAATAATTAATATGATCAAATTTATTATTAATATTAAAATATAAAATTATGTAAAAATATTTAAAAAAATTACTTATTTTGAACCGGATAAGGGAGTAAGAAAAAAAACGGTATTAATTAGTCAAAGAGCTGAGTTGTTGGCAATATCTTTGAATTTGACTGGCATATTTTAACTGGGCCGGGTATCCTGGGCCTCACGTGATAAGCCACACGTAATTCGAGAATACAATTAGGAGCTGATTCAGCAGGCGTTTGAAATTCACTCATTGGACCAACGCCGTTAACCGGTCCCACTTCCCCTACGTGTCAAAATCACTAACGGTGTTGCAGACGCATCGAGATGTGGCGAATCGTGATTCTTTACCGTCGGCTATAACCGGAATCTTCGGTCCCCAGTTACCGACGGCCGGTGAATAGGTGTAGATATTTACAGAATCTGATAGTATGAATATATATTTATTTATTTCCCTTATTTAGTTTAAAAAAATAAGGAATAAAAAAATAGAGAAAGAGAAAATCTTTAAAAGTAAATAAAAATTGGTGTGCTTATTATAGAGCTTCTAATTTCGGCTGGTTGGATCCTATAAAACAGGGAATTGATGTTTTAGACTCACGCCCAGTTTCAAATACAACTCTGTCTCTATAAAATCTCACTCTCTCTCCCTCTCTCTCCTCATCATCAGCATCTTACTATTTGGAATTCAAAAGGAGCAAGTATCCATTCATTGCAAAATCTGGATTCATTACTTATTTCTTTTCCTTATAAACTCTCTTCCTTCCTTTACTGTACACCTTAATTCCTTTTTTAATCCCAGGCTTTGTTCTTTGTTCTACGTGTGTGGTGTTTTCCTTTTACCATCCCTTCTTTTAACGTTGGGGTCCTCTTTTTGTCAGATGTTGTTATGAATCAGTGTGTTTTTGGGTCTTCTCCTTGACGATTCCATTCCTCTTCTCATCTTTTAAGAGTCCTATACTTTTGTGTCACTCTCAAAGTAATCATCCTTTACCTTCATTGGACCTCTCACTCTTCTGTTGTAATTTCCCATCCCTTTTTGTGGTGTTAGAAACAGAGAAATAGTGAAAATAGCTAATCAAAAGAAGAAACAGAGCTTCAATGGATCACCATATGCTTTGTCCGATCAAATATACCGAGCATCGAAACGTTATTAGAAAAGTCACTAAACCTTCCCCTGTAAAATCCAAAAAATTTCCTGAACCCCAAAAATCCAACCAATACAATCGTTCTGTTCCTCCTAAGACTGTTCGGATATCTGTTACAGACCCAGACGCAACGGATTCTTCTGGCGACGAAGAAGACGAGCTTTTTGGAACAAGGCGCGTAAAAAAGTACATCAACGAAATCAGTATTGAAACCGCCGTTAAGTGTGAAGTCAGCATGCCGACCAGTGGGAAGACGGCGGTGAAGAAACGAGCTGCTGACGTTCTTCAGCCTAAGCAAAAGCCAATGAAGGTGAAGGAAGTACAGCCCCCACAGTCGGCTTGTACTGTTAGGAAGTTCCGTGGCGTACGTCAGCGGCCGTGGGGTAAATGGGCTGCTGAGATCAGAGACCCGGCTCGTCGGGTCAGGCTTTGGTTGGGCACTTACGACACTGCTGAAGAAGCCGCCATGGTTTATGACAACGCTGCTATTAAGCTTCGTGGGCCCGACGCCTTAACCAACTTCATCACTCCCCCCAAGCCTGAAATCGATGTCCCTTCAAACTCCGGCTACGAATCTGGCAACGAGTCTCGTAATATACCTTCTCCAACCTCAGTTTTACGGTTTAGAATGAGCCAGTCCAGTGAAGAAACAGAGCAGCAAAGCCGGTCTGAACCGGTTCAGGAAGAGTGTCCATCGGTTCAAGGAGCGATGGAGTGTGAACAAACGGTTCAGGATGTTGAACCGTTTGGGTTACCGGTTAAGCAAGAAATGGAAGAATGTCAGGGGGAGACCAGCACGATACCAGATTACTCAAACGATTACTTGCAAACAGATGTTCCGTTTTTAGAAGATTTCTTCAATTTCGAAGCAGCGGAACAGACATTATTTGAGGATACAACGACAGGTTTTGGCAATGATTTTGGCTCGTCGTACAATGACACATCATCATCGGGTTTTGTGAACGACTTCCTATTTAACGATGATTTTGGTAATTTTGATGATTCGTTTCAAGACTTGGGAGTCGATGATTATTTCCAAGACATTGGTGCTGATTTTTCAAGTGTTGATTCTCTGTTGGCAATATAATTAATTAAATTAAATTTTTGCAAGTGTCAATGTCCCCGGCTTGCCACTGTTAATTGGCAAATTTTGTCCGAAATCGGCTGGTATGTTTTATTAGTAGTATAATTTATAATTTCTTTGTTTTAGAATCTCCGTGAAAGTGAACGGAGTGAAGAGTGGAGTTTTATTTTTGTTGGCTTAAGAATAAGTAGAGGTGTCGTTGGAAAGACTTGTATCGAAAAACTCTATGGAGATTTAATGAGAATCACAATCTTCACTGAAATTTGAGTTGTTATCAATTCCGTATTTATTTAAATCTGTTTCCTTCTCGGTGCATATAATTTGTCACTAAAAAGCAAATTGAATTAATAAATAGGTGAATCACCTCTTAGATTTTGTATAGTGAATCCATTTGAATATACTGATACTGCCAAAGTGGCATTCTCTTTGCCACACACCATTAGGCGTGATTTACGGTTTGTTCAATTGACCAAGTCAACTTGCTGTGGTTTATCCCGTGTGATAGTAAAGATTCAAGAAAAGATTTATTCTGATCTTGCTGAAAATTGAAAATTAACCATTAAAAACGTGATGTTTTTCCACATTTGTGCCAAAATTTACAAGGACAATAATCGAATTTTTGAAAATAACGGCCTATAAATGGAGAAGGCTAAGCGTAATTACTATGATATTAAGATTGTTACCTCTTTTTGTAACAAGTTCGTATTCTCGTCTTAATTCACCTTAAGAATTCAATTGTCGGTTGTTGGGAAAAAAATAATTCAATTGTGGGATAAATGTTTCAACCTATAATTAGTGTAATATCATCCGTTGTAATAATAAAACTATTGCATGTACAACTGGGTGTACATAGGTTGGGTTAGTTCGGATTTTTCAATTATCAAATCAAACCAATGGTGTCGGGTTTTTAAATTTATAAACCAAACAAACCAAGAAAATCGGATTTTTTAATCTCTGTGTTTCTCATGTTTTTCGGGTTTTCGAATTTTTTTCTGGTAAAGTCTTCATAGCATAAAATACGTAACTTGTGCTCCAAATATTTCTTAAGCCCTAGTAAAATACAACTATATAATGCGTTTTCCAACAAACTAATACAATAATATGAGATAAGTCAGAGCATTATACTAAAATATTCAATAACAGAGGCAAAATAATAAAATTACATAAAACAAATATTGCTAATTAATAAGGCGTAATGAAAATTAACATAATCTAAAAAACTATATAGGTAATGCTAAAATAAGTATAGTTAATAAGTACTAATATTAATTAGATAACTAAGTACTAAAGAAAAAGATAAACTAATTTATGCATTTTCATTACAAACCAATGTAAAACTAAAATAATTATCCAACACTATCGTCATTCCTAGTATTGAATTGAATCTCTCTTGTTAGCATTGGTATTGATTTTGAAATTTGATTGAGTTATTACATTTATGAGCTATATTTATTTAACGTTCAAGAATGTTAAGGGTGTGTTTGGTAGGAAGGAAAACATTTTCCAAAACTCCTTCTCAACCTTCCCCACCCTATTCCTTACCCTCACCCACCCACTCCACCCCACCCCCACCCCCGCAAAAAATATTTATTTTTACTTTGTTTTTTTTTTAAAATTCTGTTTCTTTTTCCTGCACCCTCCCTACTCCCACCCCCACCCCCACCCCCATCCCCTGCCCCCAGTCCAGCACAAGATTTTTTTTAATACTTTTTTTGTAATTTTTAAATTTTTGTTTTTTTTCTGCACCCCCAACCCACAACCCCCCGCCACCTCCCTGCCCCTACTCCCGCACAAGATTTTTTTTAAATATTCTTTTTGTAATTTTTAAATTTCGATTTGACTTTCTTTAGTTAAAACCAAATCAAACCAATTATGGTCGGGTTTTATTTTCCAATATCAAACAAAACAAAAACACATCGATTTTTTTTTACGATTAGACTCAAATTATCGGTTAGGTACGGTTTATCGGTTTTCATTATACACCCCTATGTACAACTCACCTATTTCTGCAAAAAAAAAAAAAAATAAAAGGTTGTACTCCTATATGGGTTTTAATCCTAATATGTATATTTTGTATACCGTTAATTGATTAAAGAAACGTGTGCTCTAGTTAAAAAAAAATTAAAAAAAAAGCTCCTTTTTGAAACTTCCTTTTCATACCTTAACTTTATGTGGAAACGAAAGTTCATTCAATAATTTGCAGAAAAGATCATTGCATTTAGCGGACAAGTCAATTTTCTTTTTCCCTAGCGTATATTTTCCTAAAAAGAGTAACACAATTAGCCGAAATTACGAGAGTAAAGTAAGTGAAGGCAATTTAAAATAGTGACATGGCACAAAAATCGACAAAAACCAAAAGTAGTTATGGCTTGACAATATCCCAAATACCTGGAATATAAGTGGCTCACAGCCTCAAAATAGAGCAACAGTCCAAAGTTCACAATTCCAATATACATGTAGCTTCTACTAAGGTCAACACCTTCTTTCTTTTCTTGGTCAACGAGAAACTTCGCCTTTCGCTTCATTCGCCGTGAAAAAAGAACGTTTATTTCATTTTTGTAAATTTTAAGTGTGAAAGAGAATAGATTAGAAGCAAAAAGGCTAAGCTAAACGATGAGACACAGGAAATATACTTGTAAGATATGAGTCATATGCCACCAGCCAAAAATTAAAAAAATGACCAACTACTCATTTTCAAGCTTAATTTCATAAAATAAGCCTCCATATTATGGCCCTCACCACCTCTATATTAGCAGACAATTTCATGGAAAAGATCTTTACAATATTTAAATTATCTGTAAAGTAAATAAACATATTATTGAGAATTTTATGCACACCTTTTAGGAGGGTGGACACACGTCTCCAAACGCTTTAATTTCCAATTTCATTTCATACAAATTAAGATATCAAATTAGTATTTCTCGTTAGTGGAGTAATTGGTATGAAATAAAAAGGGGGTATTAATTCCCATTTAATAGGGTGCTGCAATCAAACAAATACTGCTACTTATATTGACGTAATTTCAATTCCGTCTTAATAAATTAATATACTCATTCTCCTGGAGGATAAAAGAATGTATAAGTCATTGGGTGTCGCGGATGGGGAATAGGGCGGTAAATATTGAATTTTTTTATTAATGTCTTTCAAAATATTAAGCCAATCAGACATGAAAAATTAAAAACTAATTTTCGTACCAAACACACCTATTGTCAATAGCATGTATGACGTTATTGTTGTTCTCAGTTGCCTCTCCCAAATAACAGATTTTTAAATCAATTCTGTATGCATATTGAATGTACTGTCTAAAATATACTTTCATCACTAATTGAAATTAATTAACTAGTAGCAATAAATAAATTTTTATCTCAAATTTTCACGTTAACTATAGTGAACTAGTGTGTGATGTGATAAAAATATCAGATATGAGTAAACTTTTTTTTACTCTATCAATGTCTTTTTTCCATTTTAAAGTGATATAAGTTGGTCAAATGGCCTTCCGACAATTAGTTACTTTCTCAAGCCAACATAATGATTATGGATAAACTTGTGTTTCTCCCATGCATGTGTGGGATTGATAGTAGGCTGCTGATTAACCTCCTCTTAGATCACTATCACTCTAATCAAACTTTTTCACAGCAATTTTTGTAAGTGGTATCACTATTTTACCCCGTAAATAAACAAGCAAGTCTGCTAGAAAAGAAAACAGTTTAAATCATATTAATAAAACCCAACTCAAATATATTACTACAACTCTTCTCGGTATATTTTTATTTTTTAAAATGCAATCAAAATAAGCTCATTAAAAATATTACTAAATACTTTTTTCTACATAACGCAGCAAATATTCAATTAAAAACTCATCATTCATTTGATTTCACAAATTATTTTTAATAAATTCTATCGTCGAGAATAAAGATGAATGAAAAGATTTTAGGCGCTACCTATAATTATTTTTTGTTTTTCGTTATTTTTTATAATGAAACTTAGTTTATTTTTTGCTTTAGTGCTTAGTTACGTAATTAATACTATTATTTATTAGCTATACTTATTTTAGCATGACCTATATAGTAATTTAGATTATGTTAACGCTATGACTTATCTCATATTTTGTGATATTTTTTTAGAAAATATATTATATAGATAAATCTTACTAAGGCTTACAAAATATTTAAAATACAAATTACATATTTTGTGCTATAAAAATTATTATGGAAAAAAACCCGACACTATTGATTAAGTTTGTGTGCCCTGTACACCCTAATTCGAATAGAAGTTTTACTCTTCGAAAAGAAGAGTAGTACTTGTTGTGTGTCATCAATACACTTGGCATATAAACAAGCAAAACAGTAACATGCGGAGCTACAAACGAATGGTACTACTTCCCAATTGACACGACACCTTATTGTTCAGGTTCCACAGGACCCGCCATACCACCTTTTCACTCATCTTTCTGCACTTTCATTTAATTCCTCAATAGCGGACAAATAATTTTAATTTCATTGATTTTGAATATTTAAATAATAATTATAGGTGCTAATAATTAAATTTTAAATTTAATATGTATATACGTATTTAATAAATTTATTAAAAAAGAAAAAAAAACACCACAATGTATAAAACATCACGCATTCACGCAAGGTGATCAGAAAAAGATTGCACCCCAAAATGTGTATATATAGACCGTCGTGAATATACTATTTGAGGAAACGCTATGTATCTTACATACTTCCTTCGGTATATATACTAAAAATAGATGTTCACTTTTACTTGGCACTTTATGCATATCAAGAGAAAAATAATAATTTTTTTTGTATTTTACCTACAATATATTATCATTTCAAATCATTTTCTCAAATTCAATAAAATATGCATCAATTAATATGCGTAATATGATAAATTATGCACTTTATTTATTATTTTCTAAGGAGCGTAAAAAGTTAAAACGTGCCAAGTAAAAGTGACCGTGGAGTAACTTATATTTAGACATGTACCTGCTGTGGGCGTCGGCTTAATAAATATGTTCGTGGAAGCATTCTCATTAGCGTGGCCATAGCCCATATGCATGTCTTACAGAGATTTATGCTTAAGATGCAAGTTTCAATCATTATTAATTAGCAGATTAAGCCCCATTTTTATTCTGCTTTCATAATCTCCAGCTCCCTCTTCAGGAAACGGATAATATATAGAATGGTCAACCACATGCACGCGTGCATCCTCATGCACGTTGGACAAAACTGTTTATAATTAAGCTAAGTAAGATCCGGGGCCGATTTCTATTTTTATCTCTATATATTAAGTTTTGAATCCCCTTAACACAACTTAGAAGTGTAGTTTAGTGATCAAAGGGGTTCAAAATCATCATAAGGTCATAGGTTCAATTCCCACTAGCTACATAAAAGAATTTTTGAACTTCTTTCATGGAGATCCTGCCTCCGCCACTGGTAAGATCTAGTAGAAGAGTTTAGCCTCTATACATTTTTAAGACATAAAAAAAATACACAAGTCATGTAAAAAATTATTTGGTATATAACAATTCATAAAAAAATGACATTAGAACATGAAAATAAGCCATGTTGTATCTTTAACAACAAGGTAAAATACTACTATAATAGTATAACGAACCTATTAGTGTATACGTTAAGTTTTTACTAAAAGTAGCAAGCTTATTAACTGTAAATTATAATTCAGCAATGTTTAGCTTAAAATAATTACATGTAAATGATAAACATATACTCCTAATATGTATGTGGTCACCACCTAGCTTAGCACGAATTATATACAATTACTATTGACGTCTCCATTACTTTCAGTGGCTTTTTCCTTTTTAAAGAAAGCTTATATACAACTATCTTAATGTGTAAAATCTGTAACTCCTAGCAGTATACACTGAATTTATTTATGCCGTACAGTGTATCTAATCACCCACCTCGATATATTTATTTATGATATTTATCAAACTGTAATATTTGAAGTATCGGTTGATGTGGTGACACACAAAATCGGACAATAAGAAAGTAGAAAATTTTCACATTGAAAACATAAAAAAGCACAACATTTTAATTTGTCTCTTCTGTAACTTATATAGGTGTTCTATATATAGCCTCATATTGCTAACTTTTTCTTTTCAGATTTTACTACATTAATAGGGATGGGAGTAATAATAATGTAAATGTAGTTATAACGAAAATCGAAAAACTATTTGGACCAGGGCCGCCTACTGTCTTAAAAGATATATTGGAACTACTCAGAACTAAGTTAAAATCAATCATAAAAAGATCTTCAGAAAATCTATAAACAGACAGATTTGTCAATGTTATATGCAGAAACATTTAATTTGAAATGGCAACTACAGCAAAAGACAACCCAATAAACCATGCTTTTTCCCTTCAAACTTGCTGGAATTTTTTGTCAATATTCTTCACAAGACCAAAAGATGACCGCTAGCTTTTACAGTTGGGATTTTGGGATAATATATTTGTATACGTAAAAATCGAGTATGTCCGATTTTATGGGACTGCCTCGAGATTAAGTTTATAATGAAGCGAGTCCAAGCTCGAAGGTACAAAGATCGAAGGATCGAGATCGAGCACGACCAACATCGAGCAACGGAATAACGAGATATCAACGATCGATCAATAGATCTCGGGAGTGACGGAACCGCTAACATCTGACCTCGAGCCCGTCCTGATCGAGGTCGACGTGTTGCTGAAACACTGGTCAATTTATTTTTACTGTTCAATTCAGTTATTTAATTCGTCTTTATTAATTGGTATTGAATCAGATCACGTATCCCTAAAAATATAAATATAAGTTTAATTGTTAAAAGTATTTTGAGGTAAACAATATTAGAAAAAATGTTAGACAGAAAGCAAAATGTGCTTAGTCTAAACATGGCCGCACTTCCTTAGAAATGAAAACCAAAAATCTGCTTACTTTGCATCAACTTCAAAAAGGTGGAAACAAACTTCTACGTGAAAAATATAAAATTAATTTTCCGTTTACAAAATGTATAAAAAAGTAACTAGTTTGATTGGTTATAGCAGGCGGCTGATCCTAACTCCCATAAGTTCCAGCAATATTTTTTTTTATTAATGTGAATTTAATTTATAATACTATATATAGTGTAAAAGGAATTATATTTCTAGTGAGTATTATATTAACATGTTATAGTAGATAAACTGCCTTACCTTATCTGGTTATTATGAGTTTCTTTTATGGCAATTTACTTATAAATATAATTATGTAGATGGTGATCGCGTGAAAATTATGTCAGACAAAGTAAATAATTTGTTTAGGTTGATTAGAGTGGAAAACATGGGGGAGGGAACAGTAGCAAAATTAGGAGGTGTTGGCAGACTTCGGATGCCCAATTGCTTGGGTATGGCAAGACAAAATAACTGTGAGAAATCATCATGTAATGATTATTTGCAAGTGTTATTGGAGTAGTAGTACATTATTTTAGGGGATTTCTCCAATGTAGAGCTCTGATAAATAAAGTCGGAGTCAGAATTTAAAGTTTATTAATTCAATTATAGTACGTGTTTTTAACACAAATAATAATAATTTATGTATATTTAATAAAAAATATTAAAATAAATAAAAAATTTGAACTAAAATTACGTATGCCTGCTTCGCCCCTTGTGTTAAATGCTAAATTAAGCACTGCATGCCTGCATGATTCTTCAGCCCTTTCACGTTCTACAAGTTTCTTCTTCAAAGGTAATCATAATTTCTTTAAAAAAAAATAATATCTATGGTTAATTAAGTTACACTTTATACAGTTGATAATATTCATGGTTAGGTCAAAGTTAAAAGTGTGATATATACAAGTTGGGAGTAATAATTAAAAACCTGTTAGGACGGACTATTTTTAATTTATTATGGGACCGATAAAATAATTAAAAGGGCTACTGGAACAAATATTTATAACTACAATACCTCGCTGCCCAGATAAATCACTATGTATAGAGGACTCTTGCAACCTCTGTGGTCCACAGTTCTATTTAAAGAAATTCTTTACTGCTTAGAAGCCAAAAGGAGTTGGGACAAATTGGGGAGAGAGGTGTGTTGAATTGGTCACTTTCCCAACCAAAAATAAAACTACTCCTTCCGTTCCAAAATAAGTGATTTTTTAGTTTTTTTTTGTGTTCCAAAATAAGTAATTTTTTCAGATTTCGAGAATAAATTAATTTTTTTCTTTCTCTATTGCCCTTGGAGTAAATAGTATTAGAATATGTGTTATAAGTATTTATGTGAGATAATAAAAGTCAATATGGTCAATTTCATTGTCAATTAATATTAAAAGGTGAATTTCTTAACTAAAAAATCACTTATTTTGAATCGAAGGAAGTATAATAAAGGGTATTTAATTTCACACCTAAAACAGTTAAAATCTTTAGGCACACCGTATTAAAATTGACTTTGTGAAAGTAAACATACAAAATAAAGTTGATTTTGTAAAAACAAAATTGAACCAAATGTATGTTGCAGCTAGCTAGTTCAACTTGATTTTCCCTTTTGCTTTTCCTGTCCTTTACCCTTTTTAACGTTTTACTTCTCTTTTTCTGCCCTATGTTGATGGTTTTTCATGCTAACTGTCATGGGCGGCTTTCCATCCATGCCCCATGACCCCTTGGACGCGCCCCGTGGCGTCCTAGCAAGCCTCCCAACGCCTAGCGCCACGGACGGCCCCGTGGTCTTGGCCGCTCCAAGTGACAAGCGCGCAGGTGCCTCTGTCGCCCCACCAATTTCCCTCGCTAGCGCCCAACCGCAAGCAGCTGCCAACAGCGCCGCGCGCGCAGACAATGCCGCGCGCGCAGACAATGCCGCGCGCGCAGATCGTGATGCCACAGACAAAGTTGCTGCCAACGGACCTGTTTCTACCTTTGTAGAAAACTAAATCCTTTTCTTTGTAATTATAGACTAGCTTTATTCCATGTACTTCCATTATATTTCTCTAGCGTAGTTTAGCCTACTCATGTAATGTTGGTTTATTTTTTTAAAGCATTATTAGGGGGTATCAAGCATTCAAAGCTTTCTAGCAAGCATATCCCTGTACTAGTGTCTCTACCCCTCGACACCGCATTTCCTTCGTTTTGTAATAGCTTTCATTATTGCAATCCA
>ML254362.1:977-12928 GCA_005239495.1 Nicotiana undulata | reverse complement strand
GTTATTGTGAATTCTGATTTTTGGCCATTGAGGGATGATTAATGGAGTTAATCTTGATCCTTATGCGACGTATAACGCGTTTCTTCAAGAATTATATTTTTCCGGACGCCGAAGCTCGGAGTTGAATTTCCAAAGTACGTCAAGAATACGTTTTTATGGAAATAGTTGATAAATCCTCCTCGAATCTTCCTAAATTGATATAATTGTGTGCTTTTGGCTAGTTGCGAGCCATCGAGGGTGATTCGGAGGATTCGAGCGTCGTGTTGATCGGTCCGTTGGCCGGAGGAGCACTTGTTCAGGTGAGTCTCCTTTCCAAACTTTGTAAGGGGGAAATGTCCCCTAGGCTCTTGATTGCTAATTGTGCTCGTTGAGGGGGGCTACGTACGTACCACGTGACGAGAGTCCGTACGTGGCATCTATACTGTATGTTGGGTAGCCGTAGGACCCACGAGCATGTTCTAATTGTTGTTTGATATTATTTGACGTTTTGTACAAGTTATTACTGATATTTGATGATGAAATTGAGCTAGGATAGCTGTGAATTTAATGTACACAACGTTCAGATAAGAGTTATGAACCCCACCAATTGAGTAATTGTGTTACTTCTATATAATTGATAAAGAGCAAATAGTAAACGAATAATGAGCTGTTGAGCTAAATGAAGGTGATTAAAATTCCTTCTCATACTTGAATTGTTCAATCATGGTAGTATTATGAGCAAAGAGGATAATATGATGAAAATCCTAACTTTGGCTATCAAGTGAGGTGTGAGTATCCGATCCCGTTGAGTGTGGGCGAGTCGGTACCACGGTGTCTACATATACACATATATATATACCTTCATGCAGTCTCATATTTTTGATCCACTACCCTTTAGCTTCGTTTAGCATTTTTCTTCAAATTTTTGATGATAATATTGTTTTTCTTACTCGACCTGCCCGTTACCACTAGGGTGATACGGTGTTGATTATTTCTTCTTTATTTTATGATCTTCGAGGAATTTCGTTATCTTGCCGCCGATGAACTATTTGCCATTGTCACATACTATTTTTGCAGGTATCCCGAAATGACATGTTATGTTGTCCTATATGAAATCTATCACTTCTTTTTCCCTAACCTTTTCGAAGGCCTGTGCTTCAACCCATTTAGAGAAATAGTCGCTCAAAAAAAAATGAACTTAGCTTTACCTGGGGTCGATGGCAGAGGGCCGACGATATCCATTTCCCATTTCATGAATGGCCATGGGGATAGGACTGAGTGAAGTTGTTCGTCGGGTTGGTGGATCATCGGTGCAAACCTTTGACATTTATCACATTTTCGAATGAACTCCTTAGAGTCTTTTTCCATGCCATCCCGGTAATATCCTGCTCCAATGACTTTTCAACTAGTGACTCGGCGCTACAAGTGCCTTCGTGGATTTCTCGCAGAACATAGTCAGTATCTCCCCGTCCCCAGCATACCTCCAATGGACCATCAAACATACTTCTGTATAATGTTCCGTCTTTGTCAAATGTGAAACGAGCGGCTTTAGTCCGTAAGGCCCTCAATTCGTTGGGATCCGATGGAAGCTTTCTGTTCTTCAAGTACTCGATGTATTTATTTCTCCAGTCCCATGTTAAGCTCGTAGAATTTATTTCCGCATGTCCTTCCTCAATAACAGACCTCGAGAGCTGGACGACAGTCCCTGAGTTGATCTCATCCTCTTCGACCGATGATCCCAAATTTTCAAGTGCATCGGCCTCGGTGTTTTGTTCTCGAGGTACATGTTGTAGAGTCCACTGTTTTAAGTAGTGCAAGGTTACCTACAATTTGTCTAAGTACCTTTGCATCCTATCCTCTCAAACTTTGAAGGTTTCGTTTACCTGGTTCACTACCAGTAGAGAGTCGCATTTAGATTCAATGACTTCCGCTCCCAAGCTTTTAGCTAGCTCGAGACTTTGCTCTTCCCGAACTAGGACACCACTTACCGCGATCTCGGACACCGCCAAGTATAAGTAGAGCTTCTCATCCGCCTTTGGGGTGTGAAGTAGAGGTGGCCTCGATAAATATCGCTTCAATTCTTCCAATTCTTGTCGACATTCCGGGGTCCATGCAAAATCACTACTCTTTTTGAGAAAAGAGAAAAACATGTGTCTCTGATTCGATGACCTCGAAATGAATCGACCCAAGGTAGTTATCCGTCCGGTTAGCCTCTGTACGACTTTTACACTATCTACGACGATGATTTCCTCGATGGCCTTAATCTTATGGAGGTTGATTTCAATTCCCCGATTTGATACCATGAAGCCGAGAAATTTGCCCAAACCGATTTCGAAAGCACAGTTCTCGGGGTTGAGCTTCATGTTGTACTTCCTCAAGATTTCGAATGTTTCCTGCAAATGAGCCAAATTGTCCTCTGCGCGCAGGGACTTAACTAACATGTTGTCATTGTAAACTTCAATTAATTTACCTATTTGTTCTTCGAACATTTTGTTAACTGATATGTAGCTCCTGCATTTTTTAGCCCGAAGGGCGTTACATCATAGCAATAGGTTTCATACTTAGTGTTAAAAGAAGTCTTTTCTTGGTGCTCTAGGTCTATTTAGATTTGATTGTACCCATAATAGGAGTCGAGAAATGTAAGGACCTCGTGGTCGGTCGTGGCATCGATCATGCGATCGAAGTTAGTCAGTGGAAAAGAGTCTTTCGGACATGCTTTTTTCAAGTCCTTATAGTCTACACACATTCTAAGTTTGTTCCGCTTTTTGGGGACAACGACTACATTAGCTAACCATTCGGGATATTTTACCACCCGAATGGACCCTATTTTGAGAAGTTTGGTTACCTCGACCTTTATGAAGGCATACTTTAGCTCGGACTGAGCCTTCTCTTTTATTTTATAGGTCTGAACTTGGGATCCAAGCTCAGTCGATGCGTTGTTATCTCCGGTGGGATTCCTGTCATCTTTAAATGGGACCACGCAAAGCACTCCATGTTATCAATAAGAAATTGAATGAGTTTTTTCCTGAGTTCGGGGGTTAACCCCGTTCCTAGGTATACCTTTTGTTTGGGTAGATACTCGATTAGTATCACATGTTCCAGCTCCTCGACCGTTGACTTGGTTGCACCTGATTCTCTGGGAACAACAAAAGTTTGAGGAGTTAGGAAATCCTCTTCTTCTTTTTCATCCACTACCTGTTTCTCCGATTCGGTCAAACCGGGGGACGGTGATTGCTATTTGGCCGTCTGCTTATCTTTTGTGCTCGATTTTTCTGAGGTCAAAGGTGTTGATATCGGTGTCACCTCATCGACTGCTAATATTTCCTTTGCAGCATGTTGTTCCCCGTAAACCGTTTCACACATCCGTCGTCGGGAAATTCATCATTTGGTGAAGGGTCGGTGGTACTGCCCTCATGTTGTGGATCCAAGGCCTTCAGAGCAGTGCATTATATCTCATGTCACCTTCGATGACATGGAATTTTGTATATTGGATGAATCCGGCCACGTTTACTTGCAGGATTATCTCCTCATTCATTGTTTCTCTAGCCATATTGAAGTCGTTTAGGACTCGAGATGTAGGTACAATTTGGTCCTGCAGACCGAGCTGCTCTATGACCCTCGATCTGATGATATTTGCTGAGCTACCAGGATCCACTATAACACTTTTAACTTGAATTTTATTCAACAAAATAGAAATTACCAGGGCGTCGTTGTGCGACTGAGGAATGTCTTCCATTTCTTCGTCATTCATTGATAAAGTGCCTTCGGGAACATAGTCTCGAGTCTGTTTCTCTCTGGTGATAGACACCTTAGTGTGTTTGAATATAGGTCATTGTGGGAAGTTGACCCCGCCGACGATCATATGAATAACATGTTGAGGTTCTTCTTGTTCGTTCTTTTTGTTAGCATCTCTTTCTCTGAAGTGATTTTTAGCTCGATCACTGAGGAACTCTCAAAGGTGGCCTTGTCAAAAAGTCGAGTTACCTCTTCCCTCAACTGCCTGCAATCTTCGGTCCTATGGGCATGTGTGCCATGATACTTACATATTAAATATGGGTTCCTTTGAGAAGGATCGGTCTGTATAGGTTTGGGCCACCTAGTATCTTTGATCCTTCCGATAGACGATACGATCCCCGATGCATCAACGCTGAAATTGTACTCCGACAGCCATGGTGCTTCTGTGGGATCTGCATATTTGTCGAAGTCAGTTTTACTCATAAGTCCCCGAGAGTTTTTCCCCCAATCGCTTCTTCAATCATTCCGGGCGGAGTTGCATCCCGGGTCGTTATTCCTTCGATTTGCAATGTATGGATGGTACCACTCTTTATTCGGCCTTGACTCTCTATCGACGTCCCTCTAGTTTTTACATATCAACCGATTTGGATGTACTGAACCTGAAGGGGCTCCCAATTGGTCATCTTCGACCCTGATCTTTGAGTGATATTGGTTGTGAACATCTGCCCAAGTTACAGCTGGGTATTCGATCAAATTTTATTTCAACTGACGTGATGCTATCGAACTCCGTTCATTCAAACCTTGGGTGAAAGCCTGAACAACCCAATCATCAGTGACTGGTGGCGCTCCATGCGTTCCATATGTAATCGAGATATGAACTACCTGAGCATCTCGTTATCCCTCTGTTTCACCTTGAAGAGGTCTGATTTTCTTGTTGCAACCTTTATGGCTCCGGCGTGTGCTTTTACGAATTAATCTGCCAACATAGCGAATGAATCGATGGAATTCGGTGGCAAGTTGTGATACCAAATCATAGCTCCCTTCCACAGGGTCTCTCCAAACTTCTTTAGCAATACAAACTCAATTTCATCATCCTCCAAATCATTACCCTTAATGGCGCACGTGGAAGAGGTAACGTGCTCATTGGGGTCAAAAGTCCCATTGTATATGGGTATGTGGGGCATACAGAACTTCTTCAGGATGGGCGTTGGAGTCGCACTCGAAGGGAACGAGTTTTGCACAAACTTATTTAAATCCATTACTTTCAAGATTGGTGGTGCCCCCAGTATCTGGTCAACTTGGGAGTTATAAATTTCCACCTTCTTCTCGTTGGCCTCGGTTTTCTTCTCTCCTGATGCAATTCTCTTTGTGAGCTCCTCGAGCATCCTCATTATAGAAGAATCGGTAGTCAAGGTGTTATCACCCGATCATTCAAGCATTGGCTCGGTACGGGGAATAACCTCCTGCTCGACCATATTGGGTGATTTGTGCTGATTTTGCAACTGAGCAATGGCGGTTTGTTGAGCTTGAAGCATTTCGAATATTACTTGGAGACTGACTCCTTCGTCTCCTCTGCCCTATGTACCTCGACCGTCGGTTTAACCCTCTCTACGTACGCTTCCTTCGGGGTTTGCGCCCAAGTCCGCATTCAGAGAAACATGTGAACTAACATCGATCGGGTTAATGGGCGGTGCTTCTCCAAGATCAGCATGTGGTACTTCGATTCCCGGAGCGATCACATTCTCGTTTTCCTCGTGAAGTCCGATTCATTGTCGCCATGTGTAGATGTGTTTTGTGAGTTTGACATGATTTAACCTTAAAACAAAAATTCTTGACAAGAACAAGTGTAAAATTGTGTGTTATAAAAGAATTAGCACTGAACAATCACTATTATCCTTAGCCTCACGGTGGGCACCAAACTGTTTACCTAGAAATACGAGTAACAATTAAACTTGTATTATGGTTTTAAGGATACGTGATCTGATTCAATACCAATTGATAAATGACGAATCAAATAAATGAATTGAACGGTAAAAATAAATCAAACTAGTGTTTCAACAATATGTCGACCTCGATTAGGAACAAGCTCGAGATTAAGTAAAGAGAAGCGTATTGTTATTTCTTAGTCAATGTATCATCAATACAAATGAATAGGGTCCCTATTTATATAGTAGAGGAATCCTAAATAAGGTACAACTCTAATAACGAAAATAAATCCCATGATTGATATCCATAACCGTTAGTAGTTCAGTTTCTTCCGAGATTCCCACCGAGATCTTAGGTCGATTACTGATATCCCGTTATTTTTTTTCTCGATATTGGTCATGCCTGGTCTTGATCCAAGTGATATCTTCGATCTTGGAGCCTTGCCATTGAGCTCGAACCAGTCCTATCATGAGCTTGCTTTCGAGTCACCTCACCGAGCCCACGAAATCGGGCATACTCAATTTCGGCCGTATACAAATATTTTAATTTCTTTTTTCAAAAGCTACGATAAATATAAATAGTAACTTGTCATGTTAGTTACCTTGACTTAATAGTGTTAAAAATTTATAATTGTGAATGCACAAATATTAAAGAGACGATAAGGTGAGGTTTACATGGGTCTCAAGGAAGGTAAATTAGGGTAAAAATAGCGTGGGATAGCCACTTTTTAACATGGTATTTACTTTTTATCCAGTGTTTTTAATGATGAGCAAAAATAGCCACTACTCTATTAAAATTAATATGAAAAGATATTTTTACCCTTTCTTCATGAGTGTTGTGTAAATATTAAGGACATGGTGTCCTTAACATTTACACTACGCATGAAGTTAAGGACGCCATGTCCTTAACATTTACACTGCTCGTATGAAGTTAAGGACATGATGTCCTAAAGTTTAACAACGGAAGGTGCTAATACAGGACATTTTGTCCTTAATATTTACACAACATTCATGAAGTTAAGGACACTGTGCCTTTAATATTTACACAGCACACATGTTTAATACAAGGGTATTTTCGTCCAGCAGAGTAAAAGATTATTAAGCACCGACTAAAAAGTAAATACATTTTAAATAGTGACTAAAGAGTAAATACATCTTTAACTAGTGGCTAACCGTGCACTTTTCCGAAATTAGGGAGCTGCAATAATAGCCTAATAAAAGTCAGCCCACACTTTTGCAAGTATGCTGCAAAGACCTCTTATGGATGAGTTCATTACAGTGTGGTCTGTGGAATGTGGACATTAGAAGAATATAAATTGAGCTATTGTAGGCCATATGTTAGGCCAGAGTGTCCAAGTTTTCACTTTTCCATAGTTTTGATTTTTTTAGGGTTAAAATTCCAGCAGTTAATATGCTAGTTGACAGTGCCAGAGATTTTGAGAGTCCGAAACCTTTTTGTTGTCTTTATGGACAAAAATTATCTTATTGAGTGTAAAAAAAATTATTTTCTATATATAACGCTGAAATTCTATGCGCTATACCTTAACGGTAACTTTTGCCGTTAAGGTATAGCACAGTAAATTCATACGCTCTACCCCCTGACGATTTGACTGCCAGGTATAGAGCATAAAAATAAAGCTCTATATAAATAACACATATAATTAGCGCGCTACCCCTTATTTTAATCCCTTCTTCTTCCCCACGACCAGAACTCCCTCCTGTCGCGCCCCTTTTTTTCTTGCAAACTTGAGTGCGGAGAGATCGGGTTTATGACATTTTGGACAACTCCTTAAAAGGAAGAGGTTCAAAGAAGAGTCGCCACCTAACGATTTTTATGGTGCGTTAGGGCACCTTGAGTAGTTAATTCATGAAACTAGTTTGCGTTACCAAAGATTGGGTAAGGGCTTGAGGTTATCCCAAGGGAAAGGTATTAGGCACCCCTCGGAATCCACAACTGTGGGTCCCGACCAAATGGTTTCATGGATTTGGACAATAAATAAATAACAAACAAGGCTCACATAAGAGGGGGTTTCAAGCAAGTATTGGGGTTTTTACTAAAAGTTGAAATAGATCAAAAATAAACATTTGAGAAAGCGTCCTTGGTTTAAAGCAATATGGATCACATCAATGCAATACCTGATAGGCGGAGCTACACGTGGTATTAGCGCACCGGTCATCATATCTGTATTCTACCCTTCCCACCCCGCGAAGGTATTTAAAACGCGTGTGTTGGTCACGAAGCTTATTGTGTGTTATTACCCGTCCCGTCCTATCAGTCCCGGAGGATGTTTAAGACTACTATTCCTTTAGGGTAGGTACTAGGCTGAACCCCTAGGTTTAAAGGACAAAATTCTAAGCGACAACATAAAAAAACATTTAGGACTGCAAATATTGGGGGGACACACAAAAGCATATATGAGGCTCATATTTCCCTCCACAACTTATGCACATGAATAGCACGCTCAAACACAAAGAGGTCTCCAATTTTAGAACCTAAGGCAGGATGTCTACATGTGAATAGAGTAGCAGGACAGTCTGATTTCTGAGTTTTTAGAAGAAGTGTCTTACCAGTTTTTAGACTATTAACTCTGATTTGTAATTAGCTAAGCAGTGCACAGAAACAGTTTCCAGTTTTAATAAATGTTGATACCTAAGGCTTGTCTAGGCGTATTAAAAATACTCCAGTTACCCTGTTTTAGTCTCAGTAAATAGAAATAGACAGGATGAATCTGTTTAGACTTTAAACTAATGTGGATGCAGTGTCCTACAAACAGGATATCTAAATGCATGCAAGAGTGTAGAATGATGCATATTTTCTGAATGCACAGAAACGTTTTTAACATATGACTTCTAGATGTTCGCGACAATATTTCTAACATAGGACTCTAGCATAGACAACATGAGCATGCTGAGAATGAATTCCTAAGGTGACATGGTCTCTAATGCAAATATTGACAATTGTTATTATTGTACCTAAACAGGATTTCTAGGTATAGCAATTACGAGCATGCAAAGGAAGGGTCATTATAACAACCATTTTATAGTTATTTTAACTACGAACAGGATTTCTAAACGAGGCCTTAATTACAATAGCCTTTTGCTAGTTATTAAACGTGATTCTCTAAGTGAACATGAATTTGATGAGATGCTGAAATAAATAGACCTAAACATGATTTCTAATGCATGACATGCATATCCTAAGCATGATAACTATTGCACACATATAAAGTAAATCCTATAAGCATGTTTTCTACCCATAATTATACTAACCATGCATAATCTCACCCCATTTTCCACTATCAAGCCCCAAATATTTGTTTACAAGTTATTACATGCCAGGAATAATGAATTACATAACCAAAAAAAAAATAAGAAGTTATTTCTATAGGGAGCCTTCACTTAGGCCCAAATCTTCCAATCCTCAATCCTTTCGAATTTTCATAGCCTTTCATAGTCCGGGTGTGTTAAAGATCCCTAGGGTCCTCGTGGATTCCCGGGCAATGCTCACACCCAGACATAGTTGCCAAGACTTAAGCATGTGCAGTGTGGAAATACCTGCCTCAGTGTGTCAAAGTTCAGAGGGAACTCGAAAGGTTCCCTAATCAATGCTCACACTGAGGGGGTGGAACTTAAGAGTCTAGGAGTGAAGTGGAGTGCCATCGATAAATTTAAAAGAGTTTTGACAGAGATTGAGTGAGAAAAATGGTTTAAAACAGGAAAGATTAATTTGAAAAGTAGTAGTAAGAACAGTTTGAAAATAGTAAAGCAACTAGAACAATAACATATTCAGAACAGAGTTGAACCACGTGCAATAGCATGCAAGCGTGAGCATATAGGGTTCAGGATCACACATGAATTTAGAATCAAGGAGGTCCCAGGAGTTCAAAGGTCCAATGTATGCTAGGCATTTCAAAATCAATTACCGAAGTATAGGATGCATTATCACACAGAGATTATTGTTGGGGAGCATTGAAGTAGAAACTAAGGGGGACACAAACATGTTGCATCTAAGAAAGATACTCATTCAGGGGCATGTGATAGTCATGGAAATAGATATACTACTTACAAGTCGAACAACAAAACCATAGTAAAAATAAACTAAGAACAAGACGTATTGTAGTAACAATAAAATCATGTTGTTTTGAAGGCTTGAATCAAAATCAGAACATACCAGTGAATAGATGATGAACACATAATGAGTAAGAGAGGGAGACAACACAAGAGTTAGCCTCGAATTGTAGTCGGCTAATACTAAACAATATCAAGTAACACCAAAGTAATAGAGTAGAGAGTTTTAGAGTGAGAGAGAGAGAGCTTTTGAACCACAATTGTTTGTGTGTCTGTTAATAAATGGCTAGAGCTTTTATAGTTGAAAGACAAGTAGTAAATAAGGCAGGAATTACAACAGCATGGTAATCATATATTCGAAATCAATTAGTCAGGAAATCAGGGCAGTTGTTCCCTTAAGTCAAGGGATTTCAGAATTCAAATGGTAAAACCAGCAGCAAATAAGGTAATAAAAGGTCAGTACAGGATTAAATAAAGAAAGAGTCCAAGTTCATTAAGTATAGGGAAACCAATTAAGACTCGATTCAGAAAACCATAATTAAGGAAGTAATACCAGTAAATGGAGCGTCTTAGTAAACAAGGTAAGTGAATCAATCAGTTTAAACAAACAGGTAGAGATCTAGGGTTTTGAAAGACATATTCTCAATCAGATCATTCAATAAGAAAATTAGAGTCAATCAAGAGAGATTCATGCTCTATGTTTCAACACATATATAGAGAGGCTAATAGTAATAGAAATGGACAAGTTCAGAGATGCATAGGTCAAAATAAACAATCACATATAGGTAACACAAGTAGGTTAGGCTTTAGCAAGCTTGTTCAAAATATAACAATCACAGAGTCATAATAGGAATCAAATAATCAGGTCAATACGAAGAACCCAGACAGAAAAATCATAACAGTTAGGGTTTTGACATAGGCGAATTAAAAAAAACAAAAGTACAGAATCAGTCATGATATACAAAGAACAGACTTAAATGCAAAGAGAAACTTAGTTTCAAACAGACATAAAAAGGTTCTGAGAAAAACCCTAATTTTGAAAAGGAAATAAAACAATTTAAAACTAATGATTCTTAAAGCTCGAGTCAAGAATAGTGTAAAACACAAAGAGACATGCATTGAATCGTTAAAACAACCTAGATTTGAGAGATTTAGGCAAAAATTAGGGTCTCAAAAGAGAATCGAGTAGAACCGGAAAACCTGTTGTAAAACTCAAAGGTCATAACGGATATGGTGTGGCTTTTCTCAAACCCCACCGGAGAGACCAAGAACAACCAAAGCAGGAACCCTAGGTGCGAGTCAGTATGGCCCAGGCCCTCGAGGGTCTCAGAGAGAAGATGAGCTAGATGAGGGAGACTCATGGAGGCTCATGGTTGAAAGGATGATGGCCGGAGACGTCCAGAGGAAGGAGGTGGAGCTCCATCGAAGACGAAGAGGCGGAAGTCTCTAGAGACTAGAGAGAGATAGAGACGAGAGTTAGAGAGATGAGTGGTAGGTGAAGAGTGAGGGGTCGGTTGGGGGGTGATTTGAATTAATTAAGGAAATATGATTCTGGGTCGTTGATCTATTTTGATCAACGGCTCAGATAATTAGAAGGGTTGGGCCGGGTAGAGTTTAAGGATTGGGATGGGCAATTTGGGCTGGTTAAGCGGGTAAGAGATCAGGTGGGGTTGGGTTTGAATTTGGTTAGGATTTAAATTGAAATAGGCCAAATGTTAAATACCCAATTAAGATATGATAATTAATTAATTAAAATAGCTAATAATCGTGTAAAATGAAATTAAGACCAAATAAATGAAATTAAGATAATTACCTAGTATAAAAATATAAAATGATCAGTTATGGATTTTTTTTTAAAATGACATAAATGTGTACTTGTGCTATTATTGCAAAAAATGTTGAAATTAGCTAAATAATGTCAATATTGGCTAATTTATGAAATAATTAAATCCTAAGGGAATTAAAATAGGATATAAATAACATATTGAGTAAGACAATGATTTGAAATTATTTATAACATCATTTATGCATAATTATGAATAATTATGGAACATAAAATATTAAATAAACAGGAAATAATTTGATAAAAATATGGAAAATTATGGAAAAATAATAATTACCATAAAGAGTGATTTTGAAGGCATATATGCAAGTTTGAAAATAATTTAGAGGAAAAATTAGGTATCAATACCTCCCCCATTTTTTTAATCTCTCCCTTTCGAGTTCTGGTCCCCCCCCCCCCCT
>ML254361.1:593-57103 GCA_005239495.1 Nicotiana undulata | reverse complement strand
AGTAACAGACATAGATCCCTGCTGGAGGCGCTCAAACTGCCTCCTAAGATCCTCTCGCTGAGTAATGGGAAGGAACTTCCCCAAAAATACCTCTGTGAACTGAGCCCAAGTCAAAGATGCAGACCCAGCTGGTCTGGCTAAACAGTAGTCCCTCCACAAAATCTTGGCTGCGCCAGATAGTCGAAAAGTAGTGAAGTCAACTCCATATGAATCCACTATACCCATGTTCCGAAGAACCTCATGACAACTGTGCAAATATCCTGTGGGTCCTCTGACAGCGCACCAGTAAAAGTAGCAGTGAATAACTTGGTGAACCTGTCCAATATCCACAACGCATCTGCTGACATAGTTGCTCCCTCAGCTACAGGTGCTGCATTACCTGGCTGTGCTACTCCGGCTGGCTGAGGTGCCGGAGTCTGAAACTGAGTGGCAACCTGCTCTGCTGTATGAATAATAGGAGTCAGGGTACCTCCCCCAGCCTGAGATCCGGCCGGAGCTATAGGAAGAAGACCAGCCTGAGCCACACTCTCCATAAGTCCTACCCGACGGACAAGAGCGTCCTAAAGCACCGGGGTAGCAATGAACCCCTCTGGGACCTGCGCTGGTCCAACTGGGACCTCCTCGTCGGACTCGACCTGAGGGTCCTCCACTGGGGCTGCTACTCTAGGCTGAGCCCTGCCTCGGCCTCGGCCTCTAGCACGGCCTCGTCCTTGACCTCGACCCCTCGTAGGAGCTGTAGCAGGAGTGTCGGGCTGCTGAGCGGAACCAAGGGAAGCACGCGTCCTCGCCATCTGCGAGAGAATAGAATAGAAACTCGATTAGTATACCAAAATATACTACGCACGACAGAGTATGAAAAGAAGAGGAGTATCCTAACTTAGCAGCCTCTGGGGGATAAATACAGACGTCTCCGTACCAATCCCTCAGACTCTAATNAACCTTCCAACCTCTACTGGAATATCTCAATTCCCTTAACTTTCAGCCTTTACCGAACATTTCCAAATCACTTCAAAAGTTTTTACAGCAGAAAAGTAATAATATTCCTAAAACGAATAATGAAATGATAACGGTAACAATATCGCAAATATCCCAAAATCGGGGTGTCACAACCTCATGAACTAACTAACTGAGTGCTAAATACAAGGTCTGAAAGAAATATATAATTGTCTTGGAACTAGAAGAAAAAGGCAAGACAATGAGGAAATCCAAATGTAGTAGAGACTCCAAGGCCCACGAACGCCAGCGGGTATACCTTGAAGCTCTGGATCGACTGAAGGTGACTGCCTCAATGCGGTCCACTGGGTCCGCATGCGGGATCTGCACAACATTAAGAAGTGCAGTGTAGCATCAGTACAACCGACCCCATGTACTGAGTAAGTGACGAGCCTAACCTCGGCCGAAGTAGTGACGAGGCTAGACTTGACATTAACGATAACCTGTCCTATTCTACAGCAGGTAACATGAAATAACACAAGGCAGGATATAAACCGACAAGTAGGGGATACGGAAGCAGTAAAGGGGGGACAAGTGAAATAAAGCAGTCACATCGACAGGTAGAAGTGATCCAGAGAAAACAATCCAACATAATCGACAACAAAACAATATAAATGACAGAGAAATAAACAATGGCACGGCATCACCCTTCGTGCTTTTACTCTCTTCCTCACAATGCAATGTAATCAAATATCATGGCACGTCATCACCCTTCGTGCTTTTACTCTCTTCCTCACAATGCAATGTACAATGAATCATGGCACGACATTTACCTTCGTGCTTATAATCAATAAAATCATGGCACGGCATTACCCTTCGTGCTTTACACTCTTCCTCACTATGCAATGAAATCAAGTATCATGACACGGCATCACCCTTCGTGCTTTACACTCTTCCTCACCAAACAATAACAGATAAATGGCAAGGAGTACAGCATAGTGGAAATAAGCAATTCAGAACACCCGGCAAGGGGGAAACATCAAGTAGTAACTCAAGAAATGCCCGGCAAGGGTCTCAGCTATAACCAATTACCTCAATCACGTACTCTACACTTGTATTACCATTCGTATCAACACTTCTCAAACTCAATAGCCAATACTTTCAATCAAGAATAAATTACCAAGTAAAGACAATCTCATAATATACTAAACATGGAAGAAATACTGCAATTTCTATCAAAATAGACTCACGGGCATGCTTGACACACATTGCATAGGTACTCGTCACCTCACCTATGCAATGGACATGATATTCACTTAGCACATATAAAATAATACCTATTTCCTCACCAAAGTTAGANCTACCTTTCTTTCAAAATTTCCAAAATTCGACCCCGGGCCCACGTGGTCTAAACTCGAGGTTCGGACCAAAACCCGTTCACCCATAACCCCATGAGTTCAAATATGTGATTAGTTTTACGATTCGACCCCAAATTGAGGTTGAATCACCTAATTTTCTCAAAAACCTAACACTACCCAAAAACCCAATTTTCTAATTGATTTCATGAGTTTAAGCCTAGGTTTCTAGTGATTAGTGATGGATAATGGAAGAAAACGAGGTTACGAAGCTTACCCGAGTAGCAATGGAGGAAAAGTAGACTCAAGTCTCGAAAATGGAGGTTGGGGATGGAGGAGAGGCTGAAATTTGGAAGAATTCCTATAATGAACTCTGTTTTGGAATTATAAAATAGCTGGGCAAAATAACTCTATGCGATCGCGGAAAGGGGTGTGCGATCGCATAGGATCAGGGATACTGTGAAGTGCGATCGCAGGACAAGGGATGCGACTGCACTGATGCTTGGACATATACTACTGCGATCGCGGACAAATGCAGTCGATCGCACTGAGTAACTACCCAGCCCCCACCCTATCACACCTACACACTATGCGATCGCGGACAACTCTATGCGATCGCAGTGAACAACTACCCAACCCCCACCCAGGTACACTGCCCCTCTATGCGATCGCGGATGGGGTGATGCGATCGCATAGAGCAATATGACCACCCCTCCCCTTAAGCCTATGCGATCGTAGGGCTTCGTGTGCGATCTCACTGAAGCCCGCACCAGACACCAGAAAACTGAGCCTACACCAGATTTTCTAACTTGAAACCATCCCGTTAGCCACCCGAAACTCACCCGAGCCCTCGGGTCTCAAAACCAAAAACACACACGTCTCCCAATACATCCTACGGACTTGTTCAAGCTTTTAAATCATCAAAATATCATCAAAAATACGGAATTAAACCTCAAAACTCTTAGAAATTTCTTAAACTTCATAAACTTCTAAATTTTCCCATTTTAATCCGAATCACGTCAATTCAAGTCCGTTTTACACCAAATTTCACAGATAAGTCACAAAACATATAATAATCCTGTTCCGGGATCCGGAACCATAATACGGGCCCGGCAACACGGTTTCACATTATTATTCATTTTCAAAATCCTTTATTATTTTCAGAAAACAATTTTCTTTAAAAATTCATTTCTCGGGATTGGGACCTCGGAATTCGATTCCGGGCATATGCCCAAGTCCCATATTTTCCTACGGACCCTCCGGGACCGTCGAATCACGGGTCTGGGTCCGTTTACCCGAAATGTTGACCAAAGTCAACTATATTCATTTATTAATTATCAAAACTCATTTTTATCCAATTTTCACATAATAGCTTCCCGGCTACAGGCCCGGGCTGCGCACGCATATCGAGGTGAGACTAACAGAGGCTCTCAGAGCCTCGGAACACTGATATATCTTAAATTACGTAAGATGACCTTTTGGGCTGAGCCCAACCCCATACGTGATCTGTGCCGTTGATCATATAAGATCAACGGTCCAGATCCATATTTCCTTAATTAATTCCAATTACCCCCTCCCCGACCCCCTCATTTTCCAAAGCTCTCTCATCTCTCTATCTCCCGTCCCTCTCTCTCTCTAGTCTCTCTAGAAACTTCTGTCTCTTCGTGAGGTCTCCTCTATCTGGCTCACTTCATCTCTGAAGCCCTTGAGGGTTTGGGCCATGCCAACTCGCACCTAGGCTCCTGCTTTGGGTTTTTCCCGGCCTCTCTGGTGGGGTTTTGGACACGGCCACGCCATATCCACCACGATCTTTGAGTTTCATGGCAGGTTCTCCGGTTATCTCTGGTTCTCTTATGAAACCCTAATTTCTGCCTAAACCTCTCAAATCTATGGTGTTTTTAAATGATTCAAGCCTGTTTCTTTATGTTTTACACTTTTCTTAACTCAATCTTAAGAATCTTCAACTTTTAAACGTTTTCACTTCCTTTTAAAAACTAGGGTTTCTTAGAACCCTTTCTATGCTTGTTTGAAGCTAAGTTTTTCTTTGTGTTTGAGTCGATTCTTTGCATATCATAACTGATTCTATGACTTCACTAGCTTTTATCTCATTTCTATTAAAAACCCTAATTCTCCTAGACTTCTATATGTGGTTTTGTGTATCATCATGAATGTTTGTCTCTCTTTGCTTGAGTTTCTGTGATTACCTTGCTTCGAATATATTCTACTGAGTTTTATTAGCCTAACTTATGCTTATGACTATCTCGATTGATCAGACTTGCCTCTTTCTTCTGGCACTTGTTTAACATGCATGTTTACTATGCCTGAGCATTCCTGTCTATTTATATGATTGTGACTCTTGTTTGATTGATTCTGGATTCCATACTTACGGGGGTTTGATTGATAGACCTTCCTTTAAACCCTCAATTTCTATTCAAACTGATTGATTCTCCTGTGGTACTTTATTCTTATTGTCTATTTCCTTAATTAGAATATTTTTGAACCTAGCCTTAATTGTTTACCCTATTGCTTAATGAACTATGATTCTTTCCTTAGTTGGTCGTGTACTGATTTTACTTTACCTTATAAGTTATACATTTTACAGTTTGAGTTTTTGAAATCCCTTGACTCAAGGGGACCGTGTTTTAATCTCCACACTGATTGATTATGACTTCTTTTATTACCATGCTATTGTGATTCTTACCATATTTTTCTACTCTTTTTTCAACTATAAAAGTCCTAGCTTTTCACAAATACACACACACAGAGACTTGTGTTCTTCTCTTTATCAGTACTACTCTAAGCTCTCTCTTGTGATTTTCCCTTCTTTTCTTTACTATGCTATTGTTATTGGCCGGCTATAAGCCTAGGCCAATATTGTGCTCATACTTGGCTCTTTCACTCTACTGATCTCTCTTGTTACTAGTATGTCTTGATTAACTTCCAAGGTTACAAACCAAAGTGGCTATTACTATTTCAGTATGTTGTATTCCTTGTTGTTTTCTACATATGCTTCTATTGTTCTACATGCAATTGATGCCCTGTTTTGCCTGATGATACTTGCCATGCTCAACTATTTACCTGTTTATGGTTAAGCCAGTATTTTTTATGAGTTGTTCCTATTCTTGTATACATCTGTTAGGCCATTTCTATTCTTGTTCAGTATCATGTGTGAATCTTCCTATCCCTGGTTCCCTGAACTTTTCATCTGTCAATATTTGACTTGCATGACTATTACTTGCTCTTAATTTCACTTATCACAACTATCTTCTTTTACTGTCTCCCATTGCTGTCTAAGCTTGGCCATTTCTTGGTCCCCCGAATCTCTTTGACTCTGTGTATTCATGCTTAGGGATTTATCATAAGTCTCTGTATCTCTTGGTGTTATTATGTGATCTATTTTCCTTTTGTCCCATAATCCTTGTGTGCAATCCTGTATTGCTGAACCGTTGATTAATGTTTCTGTCTATTTTAAGTTAATCTTTCAAAAGCTAATTCTCCAGTTTTGAAAAAACGTTTTCTTAAACTATGAACTTTCCTCTCTTCCCTGCACTTACACTACTCCTAGAAAATTAGGTCATACCCCTTTCGTGTGAGAATTGCCTTGGGTACCCCTCAGTACTCATGGAACCTTGACACACAAGGATGGAAATTCCACACTGTACTTGTTAAAATCTTGGCAATTTTCCTGGGTGCTGGTATTGGTCAGGGATCCATTGGGTCCTTTGGGAGCTTTGCCGCACCCATGCCATTAAGGTTGTGAAACTCGAAAGGAGTGAGGCTGGGAGATTGGGCCTGGTTGAAGGCTCCCTATAGAATAACTTCTTATTTTCTTTTTTCATTAATATAATTTATCATTCAGATTTGTAATAACTTGTAAACGAATATTGGGGCTGGATAGTGAATTTGGGAGGGGTTATGCATGCTTAGCTTAGGTGATGGGTAGAAAACATAACTATAAGACTTTATTTGTGCATTAGATAACTTGTATAGGACATGCATCTCACATGGTAGAAATTCTATCTTAGGTCTTTAACTTTCAGCATGTTATCATCCCCATTCCATAATCCTGATCAGTTAATAACAAGCCTAATAAACTGTCATAAGGTCATAACTGCATTTCCATCTTAGAAACCATGTGTTAGGAACTTCTTGGTGCATTAGATATCCTGTTGTTTAGGATCTTATACTTGTTTGAATCGTTAAAACGCCTAATTAGCATGTGTAATCTAATAAAAATGCGGTTAACCTACTCGAAACATTTTCTGCAAATATATGCTTTAAAATCAGAATCCAAATATGCATATTCACCTTTTGAGATAGTTAGGCAATGTATACGACACCTAGGCAACTTTAGGTCGAATGCGATAAATTAAACCAATTATGTTTAAGGCTAATCAACCCATTTAACCTTTTGAACTCTGTTGCTCTCATTCTTGTTTTACCTCCCTGAGGTTCACTTTGTTTTACTAAAACTCTGGCTCTATTTTAAAACAGTCTTTGAAATTATGCATTTGCTTCCCTTAGGATTTTCTGAGTTTTGCGCTGTTATTCTTTAAACTACTGGGTTTTCAAAGATACTTCACTCCACTCAAAATCGTGCCATTTTGAATCCTTTGCTCTGAATATCTAAAGCTACTTTATTTTGGTATCGCTTATTATTTCTTTACTGCAATTATCTTTAACTACCATATATGTTAAGCTACTGTATTTTGGGTCATTCATCACTACTTTTACTTCAAACCAGGCCTCGACAATTTTCGACTATGTCACCTGAAAGCTTTAAATCATTGCACTTCTGAATTTTACCACTCCTCCAAACAACTGAATTTTCTAAAAAATCAACTATTACTCCATCATTAAGTTTTCCAAATCAGACTCCTCTTGCAACTAACTGTTTTACCCAAAAACTCTTTTTCAAAACTCCATCTCTGAGACTCTAAGTGTGTTTGAGACGTGCCTTTTGTATGTTTATTTCTGGAGGGATTTATGAGCCTTTATTTTCCCCTCTATGTGTCCCTTTATATGTGAGGTCCTACTTGTTTTATATGTCGACTAGAATTTTATCCTTTTAAACGTAAGAGTTCAGCCTAGTACTCACCTTGTAAGATTAGTAGTCCTAAATACCCTCTAGGACTTATTGAATGGAATGGGTAATCGCACGCAATAAGCATTCGTAACCAACACACACATTTTAAATAACCTTTACGGGGTGGGAAGGATAGAATACGGATATAATGACCGGTGCGCTAATACCACGTGTAGCCGCCTCTTCGAGGTGTGACATACCGGGTATTGCATTGACGTGATCCATATTACTTTAAACCTAGGACAATTTCTTTTCAAATGTTTGTTTTTATGCTTTCTCCAAAAACCTTTAAAGATTTTTATGCTTGTTTGAAATCCCCTCTTATATGAACCTTACTTGCTACTTGTTCGCCGTCCAAATTCACAAAACTTTTGGCTGGAACCCACAGTTGTGGATCTTGAGGGGTGCCTAACACCTTCCCCTTAGGATAATATCAAGCCCTTACCCAATCTCTGGTAACGCAAACTAGTTCATGAGTTATCAACTCTAGGTGCTCTAACGCACCATAAAAATCGTTAGGTGGCGACTCTTCCTTAAACCCTTTCTTTTAAGGAGTTGTGCAAAAATGTCATAAACCCGATCTCTCCGTACCTAACCGTGCGATAGAAAAAGGGGGCGCGACAATCACCAAAATACAAAAAACACATGTCGCACCTCATCCAAGGGAACACAAGTTGTCGATGCACCGCTGATAATGAGCGCTCACATAACATACGAGTGGGTGGAAGGAATTCAAATAGATACACTTTAAGCTGAATCGATGCTGCACGATAAGGATAGCAAGATGGGAAGTTTATCCTAAATGCCTTGTAGCCTCACGAAGGTAGGTATGGACGTCATCATACCGATCTTCAAGACTCAACTAGACATTTACTAATGATACATAGAACCAATGAACATAGATCTCTGATAGTAACCTGTCATGACCCAAAATCTAACTAATCGTGATGGCACCTAACCCAACATGTTCGGTAAGCAATTAACAATAAACATAACCAAATGAGATTACTAGAAACTATATGATGAAATAACTCAATTCTTATACAATAACCCAAGGACTTGTAGTACAAAGCATGAGCTTATAAAACTTAGAATTTACAAAGCTGGTACGAAATAAATACATCATCTGTTCGGAATATACATAAACAAATTTTCAAATTTAATCCTACCAAGGACAAGTGGCAGCTATAGCTGGAATGCAGATACATCTTCATTCCAGCTCCCACCATACACATCAACATTAGCTCCAAGATATGCATGCAAGGTGCAGAAGTGTAGAATGAGTACACCCGACTCCATGTACTCAATAAATATCCTAATTAACCTCGACAAGATAATAGAAGTAAGAATTATAAATGATATTTTCTATCACCAACTCACAAATTCAACAAGTATAAAATAGATATATGATCAAATCAGGAAAATCACAAGTAATACCACCGTGGTGCTCACAATTCTTTGTTTAAAGTGTTCTACGAAGTTAGCAACCCAACATATAAGGAAGATATGCAAGTAAATCAGATAAAAAGTCAAGGAAATTGCAAGCAATGACAAAATGGATAACCAAATATTAGTCTGCTGCAATGTGCCATCTTGTTTGAATAACAATAAGCCAATAAGGCTTGTTGCATCGTGCAACCCGATCAAAATAACAATAACCAGCTCTCCTAGAGCTCATATGAACTAGAAACCCCTCTGTTTCTCACAATCTGCGTGTACACCATCAAGAGAGAAACATGAGAGGGTTACCCTAGGGGGATAGATCCGTATCCATACGCATGCACAGCCAAATCAACGTGCTGCATGGACAACTCGCGTGCTAATTTCAACAGCATGGACAACTCACGCGATGCACGGATAATTCATGTGCCATAATATCAATATATTGATCCGCACAGACAACTCACGTGTTTCACGGACAACTCATGTGCCAATAAACACAATCCACCTGGCGCGGTCACATGCTCAATATCATAATCCGCCCGGCGTTGTCACAGATATAACAACACAATATGCCCGGCATGTTCACAGGCATCACAAAACAATCTTCCATGCATGGTGACAGGCATAACAACACAATCCGCCCGACGTGGTCACAAGCATAATAATACAATGCACCCAACATGGTAACATGCATCTAGTCCAAATCATATCACATAGAAGCAAATATATAAGAACACGTGTATATGATCTATGATTATTAGATTTCATACTCTTGGACTGGTATAAGTGGCATACTAAATTGTATTCATGTGCAAAGAGTTTTATCATATCTCAAATCGACAACTTTATCATGAGAATAGCAAATATCAAGTTAAATAAGGAAAGCATCCTCTATGTAACCATAAAACATGGATCAACTAGGTCACAACAGGGTTACAAATATGAGGAACATCACAGCTTAAAGCTTAACAGTCAATTCAAGGCATATCATAACCTAATCACTACCCCGAGCATGGATAAATACCCCGGTGTTCGCACATGGGTTCAAACCGCATGCATATGCACACCCAAACTCAGGCAACTAGTGCCTCAACCAAGTTTAGAATAAGATACTTACCTCAAGAAAGCCAAAACAAATACCGAGCAAGCCAGACAATACTATAGAAATGCCATCTCATGCGAATCAACCTTCGAACGACACAAAACTGCGAAAAGCAACTCAAAACATCAAACTGTGCCTTAGAAGACCCAAGCGATAAAGGTTGAGACTTTAATCAAATACTCAAAGTCAACCAAAAAGTCAAACCCGATCCCGCACCTCAAAATCCAATCAAACTCGCAAACTCTGACAACCCATTCAGTTACGAGTCCAACCATACTAATTTCATTCAAATCTAACTCTGAATCGATGTTCAACAACAACAGCAAAAGTATTCCTACAAGTGGGGTCTAGGGTAGGGTAGTGTGCACGCAGAACTTACCACTACATAGTGAATTGATGTTCCAAACTCAATTAATCACTTTAAGATAACTTTTATAAAGCCCCCAAATTTTTCTTTTATAATCATCAATCAAATGCCAAAACCGAAGATATAATCATGAAATATAATCAAAACAATGTAGAAAGTACTTACCCCAATCCACGTGCTGAAAAGCCTCCCCAACATCGCCCAAATCTGAGCTCCCTAACTCAAAAAGTGATAAATAACTCAAATGTCTAAAATAGAGTACCTATACACATTTCGAAGGTGTTCCCTTCACAAACACGGAAGAATTTCGCGTTCGTGATGAACAAAATACACTGCCACTAAAATTCTTTGCGTGTTCGTGATGCTGCCCACGCAAACGCGATGCCCGCCGATGCCACACTATGCGAACGCGACTAGTGTCTCGCAGACTCGAAGAAGAATGCTTTAGATCCTAACTCTTCATCGCGGATGCGACCTCACAAACGCGAACGCGAAGATCAAGTCCCACATACTCGACGAACGTGACATAACACTCGCGAACAAGAAGAGAGAAAACAGCCTAGTCCAAATCCTTATTCGTGATCATGACTACTCCCACACGAACGTGCTTCTCTACAGACATCAATAAAAACAAGCATTGAAAACATTAGAGAAATAAGCCAAAACTACCCCGAAACACACCCGAACCCCTATGGACCCCGTCGGAACATACCAACAAGCTCCAAAATATAACACGGACCTACCCAAGGCCTCAAATGATACATAAAAATATCAAAACCACGAATCACACCTCAAATCAAACTTAATGAACTTTCAACTTCCAAAACTAGTGTTGAACCACGTCAATTCAACTCGTAATGACCTTAGATTTTGCACAAAAGTTCCAAATGACATGACGAACGTATTCCAGCTTCTGAAACAATAATCTGAATCTGATATCACCAAAGTCAACTTCCGGTCAAACTTATGAATATACAAAACCTTCATATTGCCAACTTCCACCAGATGGTGTCGAAACCTTCTAGAAATATCTAAAGGAAAATTTGTGCATATGCCCAAGTCCAAAATACTATCCGCACCTAATGAAACCATCAAAATTTCGATTCAAGGTCAAATACATAAAAGTCAAACTTCATAAACTCTTCCAATTTAAAGCTGCTAAAATGAGAATCATTTTTCCAACTCAATTCTGAATCACCAGAAAACCAAATCGATGATAAACGCAAGTCACAATACACCATATGAAGCTACTAATTCCCTCGACCCATCGAACATAATGCAATTTCTCAAAACGATCGGTCGAATCATTATACTTACATCTTCTAAAAGGATAAAAATGAGTACATCTTACTTTGATCAATTACTAGGGTACTACTTACAGATTCTTCGTCTTCTCGCTATCATGCTAATGTAAATACGCAGTACCTCTTTAACAAAGACTTAAATGTCTATTGAATCCAATTGATGTATTTCCCTCGAATGCTTAGAATATCTCTTTACTAAAGTAAATGTGGTAGCAATAGCTCAAGTTCTAGTGCACCATTATGGTAAGACATTGAATTTGAGTCTGAATGCACTATATAAAAAATAATGCCTTTTTAATAAACAAATCATAAAGCTCGACCCACTGGATCTGATTCATTTCCTAGAGTGAATGTTGTAGCAATAGCTCAAAAGATTGAAACAAGATTAAATAATTATCAAAGCCATAGAGCGCCGCAAAAGAAAAATAATAATTGTCATAGTGGTGATTATTATGAATATGAGAACATAAGGGTTCTCAAGATAATCTTTCAAAAGACAAAGGTAATGTGCACAAACGTGGCATAATAGGGCATTGGGCATAGAATTGCCCTACGCTGAATATTTTGTCAAACTTTATCAATACTCTATGAAAAGAAAGACAAATAATGTGGAGACTTACTTTACCTTTCAAAATGATATTGAGGTGGGACGTATGAATAATCATGATAAATTTGAAGCCCACCTTACCCATAAATATGATAAGTTTGAATTCCTTATTGATATTACCCATTTAGAATATGGAGACTTCTTTGAAGTTCATAAGTGAAGATTGGTTATTGGGAATAAAATTTATAATAAAATCTTCCTCTTTTCATTTTATGAAGTTTATATTTGGCTAAAACTTTTTATGTTATTAGTATTTATATTACCAAGCATATTTTCACATTTCTTAAGTTTTAAAAAATTACTTGTGACATACTTTTGTCTTTTTGAAGAATATGGGAATTTCTCAGTTTTTAGTTGATCGTATCTATAATAAATAAAATATATGTATTCTAGATAGTGCTATGCCACACAGTATATTAAAAGAAAATACATATTTCTCTTTTTGTATAATAAAAGAATTCAATATCATAATAATATCTAGCAGTACCAAATTAATTGAACGTTTTGGAATAATGGCGGTATTACTACCCGGATGTTCGACCCAACTAGTCATTTTGAGAATTTGCATTCTGATCTATTGTTCGAGGGAATGAGTAGCTTTGTATGATGTATTACGACTTGTGTATATCGTCGGTTTCAGCTTTCGGGTGATTCAGGATTGATTTGGAAGAATGATTCTCATTTTAGAAGCTTTAAGTTGGAAGAGTTGACCACACTTGACTTTTAAGTATTAGACCCCAGATCGAAGTTTTGATGGTTCCATTAGGTCTGGATGGTGATTTTGGACTTAGGCATACGCCTGTATTACATTTGGAGGCTTCTAGAAGATTTTGGCATAAATTGGTGAAAGTTGGCAATTCAAAGGTTTGGAAGGTTCATAAGTTTGACTGGGAGTTAACTTTGATGATATCGAGTTCAGATTATTGTTCTGAGAATTGGAATAGATTTCATATGTCACTTGGAACTTGTGTGTGAAATTTGAGTTCATTCCGGGTTGATTTGATATGATTCGGCGCAAGTTTTGAAAGTTCATAAAATTTGATTTGAGGTGCGATTTGTGGTTTTAATGTTGTTATTTTTTATTTGAGGCCTTGAATGAGTCCGTGTTATATTTTGTAACATGTTGGTATGTTTGGACGGGGTCCCGTGGGGTTCAGGTGAGTTTCGGGGTAGTGTCGGACAATTTGTTAGGCCCTTTTCAATTACTGGTTTTTGGCTAGAGGGGAGTACATCGCGATCGAGAAGAGTAATATGGAAAATTGCACTTGTGAATCGTGTTTGCAGAGGAAGCTTCGCGTTTGTGAATAAGAAATTTCTTCTATCACTAAGATAGCTTCGCGAGCTTACATCTTGCAATATATAAGAAATTTGGAGGTGATACAAAAACGATAATTGTAGCCCTTTGTTTATAGTTTTCAGAAAATTAAGTCATTTTTCATTTGGAGTTATGTGCAAAAATTTATTGTTGATGCTTCAAGGGAAGAGTTTGGGAAGGGCTAATGGAATTTTTTCATCACGATAGCGGGGAAACGAGCACAATCGCGAAGGGTAAAAACTATGCTGGACAGTTTTGGAATCACAATCGCGAGGCTTGTGACCATGATATGTAGGGTACCACTGGGCAGTGCATATAAGTACTCTATTTTAGACCTTTGAGTTATTTTATCACATTTTCAGTTGGGGAACTTGTATTTGGGAGATTCTGGAGATGATTTTCACCACATGGACTGGGGTCAGTACTTTCTACTAGGATTTGATTATATTTCATGATTCTATCTTCGATTTTTGCATTTGACTGATGATTTTAGAAAATAATTTGGGGGGTTTTCTCTAAATATTAATACAATGAATAATGGGGTTTTGAACATCAATTCAGAGTTGGATTTGAGTTAACTTAATATGGCTGGCCTCATAATTGAATGGGTTATCGAAATTTATGAGTTTTGTCGGGTTCTGAGGTGTGGACTCGATTAGACCTTTTGGGTTGAAATTGAGTTTTGATTAAAATTTTGACCTTTATCGTTTGGGTTGGTTTCCTTTGGCATTATTTGATATTATTGAGTTGCTTTTGGAAAGTTTCGAGCCGTTTGGAGGTGGATTCGCACGGGATAGAGTTTCTAGAGTATTCTTTGGCTTCCTCAATATTATATTTATTTTATTCGAGGTAAGTAACATTTCTAAACTTGGAATTGAAGGTAATTATCCCTCAGAACCATGTTAGTTGTGATGTGTTGGGATGGCGCACACGTTAGGTGACGAGCGTGTGAGCGTGCACCAGGGTAATCATGATCCGAATTGACTTTTATGCTGTATTTCTATGATGTCTTTTTTATCAGTGTTTTTCCTACTTTTTAGATTAATTGAGCTATGATTCATGTTAGAAAGCATATTTGGGCTATGTGGTCCAGAACCGATGAGGCTATCTCTGTTGTATTGCGTTACCTAATTTAACTATAATTATAAACTCGGCCATGATTCTTCATTTGCATATCATATCCCAGTCTATGTTCATCAATCATTGTTACATCACACATTATCATTGTTTTTCCATATGTGGTGTTGTTGGGCTGAGTGATATGAGATTGTGAGCCCTTGAGACTTGAGAGGTTGATGGCTAAGGTGGACCTTAGAGCTATGTTGAGAGTGTTATTGTTGATCAGGCTACACACCGCAGCAGGCTATATTGGATTTTTTATTATTATTATTATTATTATTATTATTATTATTATTATTATTATTATTGTGGATCGAGTTGCACGTCGTAGCCGACCTTATTGGCTTTTGATTAGCGCTTGGGTAGGATCCGCCTCTACGTAGTCTGACATAGCATCAGTGAGAGCATGTACACTGATATACATACGCGTACTTTGTTGAGGGGAATTTATGCTACACACATGTATAGTGTTGAGTGATTATGTGTGTGTGTGTGATGAAGTGGGAATTTAGACAAACAACTTGAGTATGTCGAGAGTGAGAGTACATGGGGATATCAGCGTAAAATCATTCATTTGACATGCATAATTGACATGTAGGCATAAAGATGCATTTTCCTCATGCAAGACGGTGATGTGACATTGATGCTTTGACATATATATGTCACGACCCAAAATCCGTAAGATCGTGATAGCGCCGGACACTACTGTCAGGCAAGCCAATCCTTAATTAATAGAAGTAATTTCCTGTTTTAGCATTTTCGAAATCGTTACTTTTCATTTTAATACATAACATCTAGATAGAAATCCATTTCGTAGGAAAGCAACAGTTCATTTATGTAAAACACAACCCAAATACATTTCTCAGAACCCGGTGTCACAAGTGCATGAGCAGATTCTAAGAGTTTATACAAATATTACAAAGCTTGTCCGAAATACAGATTGAACAAGAAATTTAGAAATAAAATACAGTACATAGAGGGAGACTCTGTCAGCTGCGGGACGCCTCCAGATAATGCAGCACGTCTAAGTCTCCAAGTGAACCACCGCTAAGGGTGTACCTGTGCAACAAAAATGCACAGCAAGTGTAGTATGAGTACGAAAATAACGTGTACCCAGTAAGTATCCCGCCTAACCTCAGAGAGGTAGTGACGAGGGGTCAAATTTGACACTTGTTATAAGTCAGTCTAGTATAGTCTAAGTGAGAAGCTAAGAATGAGTATCATAATCAATTAATCAAATAATCGGAGATTAGAAACGTCAATAAATATCAACTTGTTCCACATTTTTCACATAAATCCTCCATCTTTTAATCTGGCAACTCAATATACTTAGGCCAATATACATGTATAAATCATAGGAAAATACGCAGCATTTATCATGCGCAACATATATGCCAAGGGTCGAACGGCGCGGACCGAAAATAATAAACTGTGCACTGCCGAAGGGTCGAACGGCCCGAACCATAGATGCATCTATTTTTCCCCGCTCGTGAATCGATCATGCGACACGGTCAACATATTTAATACGGCTAGCCTGCTCGCGAATCATACATGCGACTCAGGTGCTCATAGGTACACATATTCACATAAAGGGATCCATATTTTTTTGTTCAAGAAGACATTTTCCCATAGAAGAAATAAAATTCTCCTTAATTAAACATGACGATAATATTTAGAATATATTCTTTTTTTTTAAATTCGTTTGTCAAATCTTAACAGTATTCAATAAGTAACCTTGCCAAGAACACCCTGATCCACGGGGGAAATCAATCCTATTTCCAAATAATTAAGAAGATACGCTCTAACCCTTTTAGGAAAATAGATTACCAATTTATTAGTATTATCAGTTTAATATTATGACATGATCGCATATACAACACGTAAGGCATGCTAGTGGGTCCTAGACTACCCGGACATGGCATAACAGTAGCTACGCACGGACTCCCGTAACCTCGTGCGTACGTAGCCCCCCGTAAATAAATTTCATATTTTTATTGAGTTCACCTAGGGGGACAATTCCCCCTCACAAAGTTAGAAAGGAGACTTACCTCGCTCCGAAATTCCATAAACGGCCTCCAAGCCTTCCCGACGACTCCAATCGATGCACAACGCTCCAAAACTACCCAAATGATGATAAACCATTGAAAATATACTCAGTGGTTTGCTAAAAATTCAGATTATATAATTTCCCAACTTTGCTTATTGAAATGACTAAAATGCCCTCTAGCCCACCTGCCCGGATGCCAAAATTTCTCGAAGATAAACTCTACTCATAGCTTTACTAGCTCAAATATACAATTTACTCCTAATTTCATGCTCAAATTCGTGGTTAAATCCAATTTATCAAGTTTCTAGGTTTTCTCTAAAATTCCCGAATTTTCCACCATTTTCATGTTCAAATCCATGTATAATCTTGTATTTAACTTAAAAACATGAAGAAGTTACTTACATTGTAATTCATGACAAAAATCTTCCCTTGAGGCTCTCCAAAATTGCCCAAACCAAAGAAGAAGTGAAGAAATGACCAACAACTCTCGGCTTTAAAATATTTTGCCCAGGTCGTTTTCTGCACCTGCGATCCAACAACCGCACCTGCGATTCCGCAGGTGCGACCAAACCTCCGCACCTGCGGCTCTCCTCAGCTCGAGCCAAGTCCGCACCTGCGACCCCTAACCCGCACCTGCGACCTCGCAGGTGTGGAAATACCATCGCACTTGCGCTCCCAGCCGGACCCCCAATTCTTCGCACTTGCGGCTCCACACCTGCGGAAATTCCTTCGCAGGTGCGGTCGCACCAAATGACAGCAACTTCAGCTCTTTTCAAACTTCAACTTTCGATCTGTTAACCACCCGGGATCCACCCGAGGCCCCCGGGACCCCGTCCAATTACACCAACCTATCCCGAAACATAACATTGACTTGCTCGAAGCCTCAAAACACATCAAACAACATCGAAACGACGACTCGCTCTCTAATCCAAATCTTTAAGACTTAAGAAATTTCAACTTCCACATCTGATGCCGAACCCTGTCAAATCACGTCCGATTGACCCCAAATTTTGCACACAAGTCATATTCGACATTACGAACCTGCTCTAACTCCCGGAATTGCATTCCGACCCCGATATCAAATTTCCCACTTCCGGTCGGATTCTTCAAAACCTTCAATTTTCTATCTTTAGCCAAATGACTTCAAAATGACCTCCAGACATCCGAATTCACTTCCGATCGCGCTCCCAACTCCAGAATCACTATACGGAGCTATTCCCAGACTCAGAATCCCAAACAGACATCAATATCTCTGAAATGCACTTCAAGCCAAACTTAGGAAATTCCTTCAAAAATGCTAACTTCGACATTATACGCTGAAACGCTCCCGGGTTATCCAAACCCTGATCTAGACATACGCCCAAGTCCGAAATCATCATACGAACCTGCTGGAACCTTCAAATCCTGATTCCGAGGTCGTTCACTCCAAATTCCATTCTGAGTCGATTCGTCCAACTTAAGGCTTCTGATATGAATATTTTCCTTTCAATTCAACTCCGATCTTTTTGAATTTCAATTAAGACCATACGCACAAGTCAATATACCTGAAATGAAGTTGTTCATGACTTCCAACAACTGAACGACACGCTAGAGCTCAAAACGACCAACCGGGTCGTTACAATATATATATATATATATATATATAGAGAGAGAGAGAGAGATGTATATTCCTTATGCTAGATGGTATACGATAATTAAGGACTTGACATGTATATTGACATGTAGGAATAGAGATGTACTTTCCTCATGCTGATTGGTAAATAAAAATTCTTATGTGGTGTTGTGAATTGGGAACATAGTTCTTTTAATAAACTCATGTTTAGTTGATTTTCAGTGGTGAGATTTGGAATGATTGTTATACATGAAAATAATGCCTACTTCTCGCAGTTGTGAACGAGTTGAGCATATATATCTTGAGTTATTTACCTTTATTGTTCTCATTATATTATTGCGAGTTATTATTGGCTATTGGTGTTGGACTCTGACCTTCTTCCGAGCTCATCACTGCTTTCAACCTGAGGTTAGCTTTGTTACTTATTGAGTACACGGGGTCAGTTGTACTCATACTATATTTCTGCACCTTGTGTGCAGATCTTGGAGTTGATGTTGTTGTGTATGGTGGGTGTTGACATGGAAGCTTCGAGTTGTCCTTGGTAGCTTAAGATTTGCAGATCTTTTTATGTATATTTCGAACAAATGATGTGTTTATTTCGTACTAGCTTTGTAAATTCTGAGTCTTAGAAGTTCATGACTTGTACTGACAATCCTTGAGAGATTGTACATAACTTCAGTTATTTTACTTTTTTACTTTTATTATTCTCATTTGAGTTGTGTTGGCAGTTACTTGGCTTACCTAGCGGTTAGGGTTAGGTGCCATCACGACTAGATGGATTTTTGATCATGACAAGTTGGTATCAAAGCTCTAGGTTCATAGGTTCTACGAATCATGAGAAAGTGTCTAGTAGAGTCTCTCGGATCGGTATATTGACGTGCATATCTATCATCGAGAGGCTATATGACATCTAGGATAAACTTACCATCTTTCTTGCTTTCTATATCATGCGATATTGACTCGGCTTGGAGAGTTTGATTCCTTCCACTCACTTGTACATGATGCACGTGCATCCAAACACTCGCAAATGCCTATTATAGTACTGCCCCAGTAAGAAGTTCGTGAGGTGCTGTTGCAGCTTGGATTATCGTAGAATAAGAGGAGCCGTCTTAGGAAATGACTTAACTGCATTGTATCGGGAGAGTTTGGTTCTTTGGCGGAGTGGCGTGGTGGTGAGGTGCGGGATGATTTTGTTGTATTGGGATACTTTGTGGAGGTGTAGGGTTTTGACTGTTTGGGAAGTTGACGTCTGGGACGTTGAGGGAAAATGACAGGTTGGCCAGATTTCGAACCTGATCAAGTTCTTCTTGAAATTTAAGCAAATTCTGTTCAAGTGGTGACATGTTCTCATTTAGGACCCGAATACCTTGGCCATCAGTGGCCTCTACCCGTTCAACCATGTTCTCCCTCCTGGCATTGTTGGATTCTTCTATCTTACTCTTGCCTTTGTTCTTGCCTTTAGGGGGACTAGGAGGAGGAGTAGGTGGAGAGCCCTTAGATCTTGTGTGATAAGCTGATGATGCCAGAGTGCATGAACTAACCTTTGGGGAGGGGAATAATAAAGAAAAAGAAACAAAAACAAAAGGTAGCCAAGTCAGTAAAGATTATGAAAAATTATTGCAGTATTTAAACACATAGCGCGAGAATGTAAATTGCGTCCTAATTTGGGGACCTCTTTTGTGCCCAAGGTAGGCCTAGCGACAAATTGATTTGGAGAACTTAAAATGCTAAATGCCTCGTTTTATTGATAAGAAATAGACGAATCCCAAAACGACACTAAATAAACAGGAAGTAAAGGTCATTAATGGCCATTGGCCTTATTACATTGATAAAGGAAAGAAAGACACTCCTATCTACTTGGTCCCAGAAGGACCTTCCCCAGACTCGGCATTCTTGCTCCCCTCGAACAACTTCCCCAACTCGCGAAGTCCCGACAGCAGGTATGCTCTGGCTAGATGTCCGCCTTCGGTCCCCTCAGCTCATGTTATTAGGCTATATGTCCAGGAGGGACGACTGATTACCCAGATATTTTCTGACGAGAGATTTTTTCCCTAGAGTGTAGGTCTTCCTACCAACTCAGCAGTCTTGGGTGGATATTGGAGACCATGCCGAATCTGGGGACTTCGTGCCTCATATTCTTGCAAGGCAAACAAGGTTACCAGACTCGACTATTTAATATCAACAATTAGCATGAAGCATTTAGTTCTCCAAATAAATGCACAGAATGTGATGATGTCCGTTTGGGTTTAGGGAAACCAATGGACTTTGGACAAGGCTTTCGTAAAAGCTATCGTGCGGGCAACACTTTAGCTCGGCTAGGTTTGACAATGATGCATTCAACAATATAACGGAGTAAGGTTTCTATAGGGTTTTAGACTGGTACCCTTGAGCAGACAACTCAAGGGGGAAGGCACGGAACTGTCGACTGCACTGCTGATCGACTAGTTTTACCGCAAATAAGCCTTTCCGAATTTAGGGGGTAATGATATAGGAAGGACGCAACCACTCATTAAGCGTTGCTATAGTATTTGTTTGGCATGAGTGGAGTATGAATGTTGAACATGATTATGCAATAATAAGCATTAAAAATAGGTTGTCATGTATTTGCACGTTAAGAAAGCGGTAAATACAATGGTTATAATTTAAAGTGGTTACAAAGGAAAACAAAGGAACATGTCAGTTTTGTGGAAGGAATAAATACTTGAAAGAGATAAATAATTAATTGCACATAAAAGAGGAAAAAGGAAAGGGTGAAAATATCAAACAAACGTAAATGCACAAAGCGGTTTGTAATGGTAAAAGCCTATGATCCCCAGCAGAGTTGCCATGTTGTCGTGCCCCCTTTTTCCTCGCGTAGATCGGGTTTATGACATTTTGGTTGAGACAACTCGTCCTTTTGGGAAAGGGGTTTTGCATTTTGAAGAGTCGTCACCTGACGATTTTTGAGGTGCGTTAGGCCACCTAAGAGGTTCATCTGTAACTACGTTGTTAACAAGAGATAGGGTAAGGGCTTAAAATTATCCTAAGGGGAAGGTGTTAGGCACCCCTCAGGATCCACCAGTGTGGTTCCCGGCCGAACAACTTTTGTGAATTTGTACAACTTTAGCAGACAAACAAGTAGGGCTCAAATAATAGGGGATTTAAGTATAAGTACACAGATGTTTGGAAACAATTAATGAAAAAGGGTTTGATTTTGGAAAGAGTTACAATCTAAGCATGTGAAAGTAAAGGGTATCCTAGGTTTATAATAATATGGATCACGTCAATGCAATACCCGGTATGACACTCCTCAAAGAGGGGCTACACGTGGTATTAACGCACCGGTCATCATGCCCATACTCTACTTAAAGCTCGTATTGGTCACGAACTCTATTGCATGTTGTTACCCATCCCCCTCTTATTAGTCCTGGAAGAAATTAGGACTACTATCCTAAAAGGGAGGTTTCTAGGTATACCCTCAGGTTTTAATGGTAAAAATGCTAAGGCGACATATAATAAACAAGTAGGACTTGCAAGTAAGGGAGAGCATGTAAAGTAGATAGAGGCTCAAGTATTCCTCCACATGTATTGCACCTAAACAGCTTGCCTCATACGTAATTAAGGTCCAGATTCAGTTCTTAATCATAGTGTCTAAATGACAATAGCATGATCAGACTTGTCACATAATTCAGAGAGGGAGTCCTAGTCATGGCTTGCCTACTGATTTTAACATGCTGGTGATTAAACAGTATCCATGACAGAAATGCATTCCAGTTTTAAATAGCTTTAATTACCTAAGGCTTGCCTAGGCGTGACATAATATTCAATTGTTTTTAAAAAAAATAATGCAGGAGCTGTTTTTACCTAAATCATGTTGTTCTAGGTTTTGCAAGAAATTCAGAATTATTTGTCAGTTTACAACATGAGGGGAAAACTGTTTTATACCCTTTCCGTACATCAGTAGTCTAATTAGAGGTGACTGAGCAAGCATGCATGATTTTATATGTGGATTCCTAAAGCAGGATTTCTAAATGTTCAACATGGTTTCAGAATATGCAAGATTCTTAAGACATGGTTTCTAAATGCACACAAAAGATTACTGAGTTGTTAAGCATGATTTATATAGCGACAGTGTTCATTAGTTGTCCTAGGAGCAGGATTTCTATATGATAAATGCCTATGCATGTCAATTGAGATGCTGAAACAGTAACCCTAAGAGCATGGTATCTAGTTCAAATAGCAAATTTATAAAGGCAGTGTTTTCATGTAAGTAGCCTTTGTTGATGTTGTTTATTAATCCTAAGAGCAATATTTCCAAGTGATCACCATAAACACAGACGACAGTAGATGTGGAACCCTAGGAACATGGTATCTAATATGACATGGATGCACATATAAAGTCCTAAGGCATGGTATCTACCCATTGACAATATACAGCTACCCTTCCCATTTCACTAGCCATCCCCAATATTTTTTTACAATAAGTTATTACAGACCATGGATCATGAATTACATAATTGAAATAGAAAAAAAAAGAATATATTCTATAAGGAGCCTGAAGATAGGCCCAAGTCCTCCAGAACCTCATTGCCATATGGTATTTCACAGCTTTTCTCATAATCCGGGTGTGTCAAAGTTCCCCAAGGACCTCAAGGGATCCCGGGCAATGCTCACACCTAGATCTCATAGTCATAGAAGAGTAAGTACAGTATGGAAGTGCCAGCCTCAGAGTGTCAAAGTTCAGAGGGAGCTCAAGGTTCCCAAAGCAGTGCTCACACTAATAGGGCAGAACTTAAGGGTCTAAGAATAAAGTAAAATGCAGGATGTGATTTGAAAAGAGTTAAGTAGGAAAACAACTTGTTTGAAATAAGCTTTGAAGAATAATAGCAGAATTCGTTTAGTGAACAACAGTTTGAAAGGGAAGAGGGTAAGACAATCAAAATATTAGGGTCAGAACAGTACACGCAAAACAAGAAACAAGAACCAAACAAGTTTAACACTCACAAGCAGGGACTGGGGGGGTAGGGGACACATAAGGCACATAGAAAAACACATAATGACAGAATCACACATAGGTTTAAGAGTTCATAGGATTAAGGAATTATTCATACAACTAATAGCACAAATAGAAGGCATAGATTTCAAAACATGCAAGTGAGAACATAGTTATACTAGATAGGATAGAATCAGAATTACTTAGGGGTCTTAGGCAACTTAGCAAGCCTATTGGAGCAAAACCTCAGCAGAACAAATGAGGCAAGCAATCAAGCATGGAACATAATCAGGTTGAAACATACTAGAGAAAGAAACGGGCAGATCCTTAGTCATGATAGTTATAAGTTAGACAGGATAGAGTTAAACAGGGTAGTACATGCATGCTAGATGAAACAGTAAGTATATCAATTACACATTACACAGCCAAATAGTAGACAGGAACAAGACATGAAATCATTGAATTGAAGCAATAGTAGAGCACATAGAGTTTTGAGACTTGAAATTAAATCAGGACACATAAGTTAAGGAGAGAAACAAAACACAGAATATAGGGTTGTTGTGGTGTAATAACTAGCCTTGGCTTCCGGATGGCTAGTTCAATAAGAGTATCAAGTAACAAGAAGGAGCAGAGGGCTTTTATGTATGAGAAATAGTTTTTGAACCCAAGTGTTCGTGTCTGTGTTAGTGAAAGACTAGAGTATTTATAGTTGAAATCAGGTAGTAAAATAAGGTAAGAATCATAGTATCATGGCAATTAAGGAACTCAGAATCAATCAGTCAGCTATCAAGGCAAGTACTCCCTTAAGTTAAGGGAATTTAATTCAAACGGTAAGAACCAGTATCACATAAGGCAAGAGAAAATCAGTACATGACTAGTAAGGAAAGAATAAAGGGTCAGTAAGCATAGAGTATGTAACGACCCGACCGATCGTTTTGAGCTCTAGCGCGTCGTTCAGCGGTTGGAAGTCATGAACAACTTCATTTCAGGAATACCGACTTGTGTGTATGGTCAGAGTTGAAATTCAGGAGGTTCGGAGTTAAATTGAAAGGAAAATTCTCATTTCGGAAGCCTTAAGTTGAAGAAATTGAGTAAGACTGAAATTTTGAATAAACGACCTTGGAATCAGGATTCGAACGTTCCAGCAGGTTCGTATGATGATTTCGGACTTGGTCATATGTCTGAAACGGGTTTTGGGTAACCCGAGAGTAGTTCAGCGTATATTGTGGAAAGTCGGCATTTTGAAGGAATTTCCTAAGTTTGGCTTGAAGTGCATTTCAATTAATTTTATGTCCATTTGGGATTCCGAGTCTGGGAATAGCTTCGTATGGTGATTCGGGAGTTGGGAGCGCGATCGGAAGTGAATTCAGATATCCTGAAGTCAATTTAAGGTCATTTGGCTAAAGTTAGAAAAATTGAAGGTTTTTGAAGAATTCGACCGGAAGTGGAAATTTGGATATTGGGATCGGAATGTGATTTCAAAAGTTGGAGCAGGTCTGTAATGTCGAATATGACTTGCGTGCAAAATTTGAGGTCAATCGGACGTGGTTTGATAGGTTTCAGCATCGGAGGTGGGAGTTTAAAATTTCAAAGTTCATAAAGTTTGAATTTTAGAGCGATTCATGATTTCGACGTTGTTTGATGTGATTTGAGGCCTCGACTAAGTCCGTGATATGTTTCCAGACTTGTTGGTACGTTCGGACAGGGTCCCGAGGGGCTCGGGTGAGTTTCGGGGTGGTTTCGGACCATTTCTAGGCCATTTATAACTACTGGTTTTTGGCTACAGCACTGTTCTACGCGATCGCGGGGGATTGGTCGCGATCGCGGTGAGTAAAATGTGAGAAGCAGGCCAGTGAATCGCGATCGCAGAAAGCCTTTCGTGATCGCGTAGAGTAAATGTTCTGCTGCACTGACTCGACTTCGCAGGCTCATATCTCACAATATATAAGGAATTTTGAGATGATGTAAACTGAAAGTTGTAGCCCTTTGTGTCTAGTTTCTAGAAAAGTAAAACAATCATGATTTGGATTTGTGTACAAATAGATATGGCTGTTACACTACAGGGTGTCCGGGAAGATGAAGAAGAAAGTTGTATTGCACATGGGCTGACTTTGCCAGATTATATATAGTAATCTATAAGGAATTGGGATATGACAAACACATGAGAGTTGTAGATCTGTGAATCTAGTTTTCAGAACATTTAACCATTTGTCATTTGGATTTTTGTGCAAAACGTTATAACTATTCTACTGGAGGCTGTCCGGACAGGCTGGGTAATTGTTCTCCGCGATCGCAGAGAGCAAATTTTGGGCTGGAAAAATTGTTCCCCGCGATCGCGAAGCATTTTCCGCGATCGCGATGAGTAAATACCTGGGCAGAATGATATTTTAGCGGGTTTAGCACATTTTTCTTCATTTCTTCATGACTATGGGCGATTTTTGAGAGCACTTCAAGGGAGATCCCATCAAGCATCAAGAGGTAAGTTGTTTCTACTTATTTCCAAGTTAAATACAAGATTATTACATGGATTTAACATGAAAATTGTGAGAAAATTGGGATTTTTGGAGGAAAACTTAGAAACTTAATAAATTAGATTTTACCACAAATTTGAGCATGGAACTAGGAGTAAATTGTATACATGAGCTAGTAAAGTTATGGGTAGAGTTTATCTTCGATAAATTTCAGAATACGGGCACGTGGGCCCGAGGGCATTTTGGTCATTTCACTAAGCGGAGTTGGGAAATTATATAATCTGAATTTTTAGCAAACAATTGAGTACATTTTCATTGGTTATCATCATTTGGGTAGTTTTGGAGCGTTGTGCAGCGATTGGAGTCGTCGGGAAGGCTTGGAGGCCGTTTATGGAAATTCCGGAGCGAGGTAAGCCTCCTTTCTAACTTTGTGAGGGGGAATTGTCCCCCTAGGTGAACTAAATAAAATATATGAAATTAATTGCGGGGGCTACGTACGCACGAGGTGACGGGAGTCCGTGCGTAGCTACTGTTATGCCATGTATGCGTAGTCTAGGACCCACTAGCATGCCTTATGTGTTGTTCATGAGTTCCTATCCTAATATTTAACCGATAATGATATTAAATTGGTAATCTTTTCCCTAAAGAGGTTAGAATACACCCTTTTAGATTATTTGGAAAGATGATTGAATTCTCCGTGGGTTATTGTGATTTTGGCAAGGTTATTTTACGAAATATTGTTAAATTTGATAAAAATGAATTTCAGGAAATGTTTTAATTACTATCCTCATGTTTAATTAAGGATGATTTTGTCACTTTTTATGAGATACTGTCTTCTCGAATAAAATATGGAGTTTTTATGTGATTATGTGTATATTATGAGCACCCGAGTCACAGGTATGATTCGTGAGCGGGGTAGCCTTATATTATGTCAACCGCGTCACATGATCGATTCGTGAGCGGGGAAAAAAATAGATGCATCTATGGTTCGGGCCGTTCGACCCTCGGCATTGTACAATTTATTTTTACGGTTCAGGCCGTACGACCCACGGCATTGGTTGAGCATGATATTTGCTGCGTAGTTGTTATGATTTTGCCTTATCAATGGCCTGAAACATTAAGTTCAAAATTGAAAAGACTGAGATTTAGAGTTATTAAAGATTTCTTGTTTTATTTGGAAGAAGTTGCTCCTATCCGCTGTGTAAGATGTTATTTAGTTAAACCACCCATGCTGATTAATTGTTATTAATGTGACGAAGAATTGAAGTATTATAGGTGAGAAAAGTTGATATTATTTACTCCTGAATTTATTAAAATGCTAGTGATGATCATATTCAGTGTTATACTTAAATATCTCAAATTGACCTTTAGCAAGTGTCTAATCGACCTCTCGTCACTACCTCTCTGAGGTTAGGCGGGATACTTACTGGGTACACGTTATTTTCGTACTCATACTACACTTCTGTGCATTTTTTGCACATGTGCCCTCTTGGGAATGTGATTAACTTGGAGATTTAGGCGAGTTGCACTATCCGGAGACGACCCGCAGCTGACAGAGTCTCCCTTTGTTTATTGCATTTTATTTTAAAGTCCTTGTCCAATTTGTATTTCGGACAAGTTTTGTAGTATTTGTATAAACTCTTAGAATTTGCTCATGCACTTGTGACACCGGTTTCTGGAAAATGTATTTGGGTTGTGTTTTACATAAATGAACTATTGCTTTTCTTACAAAAACGAATTTCTATCTATTTGTTAAGTACTAAATTGAAAATTAATGATTTCAAAAAAAAAAGTTTAAAACATGAACTTATTTCTATTAATTAATGATTGGCTTGCCTGATAGTAGTGTCCAGCGCCATCACGACCTTATGGATTTTGGGTCGTGACAACGTGGTATCAGAGCACTAGGTTTCACGAGTCATGAGCAAGTCTAGTAGAGTCTTGCAGATCGGTACGGAGACGTCTGTACTTATCTTCGAGAGGCTACTGGGCTGTAGGAGTACTTCCCTTCTTGATTCCTCATCGTGCGATTTGATTCCATTAAGGCTTATGCCTATGTTTCTTCATACTCAATCTTATACGTCGCGAAACTCTTGCTATGATTCGAGGAGTTGAGGAATTGAAATGGTGCTACGGATATGGTGCGAGATGTTTTCCATGTGCAGTTAGTTGGGGCTGTTGTTGTTGCCCTGCAGAAGAATAATATGTTGTTTCAGCTCAGTAATTGTGTTTCTGAGGACTTTGAGGCCATGATCAGGTTGTTATGATGCTTACGATTGGCTATCGCGCGGTGTTGATAGAATGGTAGGATGCTTGCCCATATGTAGGGGCAATGAATTACTTGAAGTAAGGTCTTCTCAGGGCGTGGTTTCGAGATTTCATTATTTTAGTTCCGGCAGAGGAAAGGCACTTGGACTATGAATGGTCCGGTTTGGATTGATAAAGTAGTTAGATTGGTGCTATCAACCAAGGTGGAGTATTCACCTGTGTTGTGGTATCGTTGTTTGATCGAATAGGATATGTTAAATTCGCCGGTGTTATAGCTCTTCGGTTGCATGGGGTTAGAGTGTGGTGAAGCGGTGTTGGAGAAGCGGTTGTCAGAGATCGTGGTGTGTAGTGGTTCAGAATTGAACAGTTACCTCTAATGAAGGCAACTCGAGAAAGATGATCTTCGAAGAGTTTGAAGTTGTGGTGATATGCTGGTTCAAAGAGCTACAGAGAAGGATGTTGAATTGAGGATGCAATTGAGAAGCACGCGATGAAGGAAGATATGTGAAAAGTGATAAGTGGTGGTTCCATTTCTAAAAGGCCAGGTGTAAGGAAAGGAAGTCGGGTAGTGCTTAAAGGAATGAGGTTAACAAAAGTGGGGGAGTTCCACCACCTGCAGTTGGGTTGTGGGGTTGTGTCCTTATGGAGTTGCGGATTGTCGGCATATTGGCAAGTTGTTACAGTTAAGGGAAAGGAGTAAAGCGGTAATTGAGCATGGCATTCGATAAATGGGTGCGAAGTTTGTCCTATTGGACCAGGGTTAGGCTTTGGAAGATTAAGAATCTGTGCTTAAGGCATAGGCAAGTTTTTAAGGGCAGTACTCAATCACATACTTCTTTGAAAGGGTGTTAATGTGCTAGGAGATCCTTGGGGTTGATTGTATTCGAGGCCGGTCGGAGTGGGTGACTCTCAGTAGTGGTCCTAATGAATTCGAAAGTTAGAGAATGCGGTGTTTAAGGGTTTCAGGAAACGGTATAATTAAGAATCGAGCTTCTGCAGTATAATCTATGAGAGGAAAGAAGATGGTTGGAGTGTTCTATGTTATTTCAGCATGTTGGATAGTATCGGAGGAGTGAGAGAAATAGACTCCAAGTTGTAGAAATATTATCAGGAGGTTGTGAGACGGGTTGCGGGATTTAGGCAGCATGGTCTCATGAATCAAGGTCACTCGGGATGAGTGAGAGTTGAGTTGCTATGAGTTGAAGGAAGTTACTATTATCTTCGAGGCAATTAAAGATGATTAAAAGAAGAAAGATTGGTTAGCCATGGGTGAAATGGCACAAGTACGGCAGTGATCAGTTCCTTCGACATGTTTGAGTATGTGTATGGTCTGTGCGGGTGTGTGTGAGGCTTGTCGCCCGTCGTAATAGATTTTAGTCGGAAGCATTCAAGTGTTATGGCCTGTCAAGTGTAGGCGAATCCCGGAAGGGTTATGGTGGTTCAGACCACTACTTAAGGATTTGCATGTATTGTGATTGTGAGAGCTCACTTGTGTGTTGTTATGGTTCTCATGAATTGAAGCAAGTAAAAGGTTTCTATATGTGATGAACTGTTCATCCTGTTAGTTGTTCAGGAATTAAGATGGAACTTCCTACGCTATTCCATATTGGCATGTTATGTGCAATAAGCGGTATGTAACTGGAAGTAAGAATCGAGATTGAGGTTCGGTGTTGACGAGGATGTCATGAGCTCAGCGGAGCAAGAACAAGGGATTTGAATGTCTAGAATAAGCTGATGTTGTCTTCAGTGTCACCTGAGATCGGTGTTTGGTGAAAGAGGCTTGGTATCCTGATTACGGGTCCTTGAATTGTTTTACAGCCTTAGGATGGTCGGTGGTATGGATGTGCACACTTGCTACCTTGTGTGGAAGGTCGTGGGATCATGACCGCGGAAAGATTGCATAAGTGTGGCATGTAGTCACCTGATTGGTTGAAGAATTAGACCAAGTATAAAGGAGTGTAATATTGCTTAATTGAGAATTTATGCCTGGAAGGCGTTCGGCCCAGTTGGTTGTGGATTGTGGGGTGTTTGTCCCTGCTATGGTAGTTGCTCGTGTGTGTTTTGAAAAAAGGTGGGCTATTATGGAAGCAGGTAAGGCTATCAGCCTAGTTCAGTGCAAGCAGAATCGACTTGAAGTGAATGAATGGATTTAAATAAGATTTTGGGCTTTATGCGAGTCAGAGGTGTTCATTTCAGTTTAGCTCTCCTCAAGAATGGGTATTGGGATATCAGGTGTTGTCCCGTATTCGTCAAATTCATGTGATATTGTGATTGTGTCGTGCGAGTTGTGAAACGGTTTAATAATTTCTTATGTGTTGAGATTCCGCGTAGCGATGTGGTTGTGTGAGCAATGTGGCTCTTGAGATTCAAGTTATATATCGCACCTCAATTATGTTTTCAGTGTCCCCATAATGGTGTTCTGCACATAGCGTGCGTGTGACCAGTATTTAGTAATTAGTAATAGTGAACAATTCGGCTCCGTGTATATATTTCCTTGTGTAAATCTTATGATGGGATCGGATGGCACGCCGCCACGGGTATGTTATTTGGATCGGGTTGCACGCTGCAACAGAGTGATGTTGAATACGATTCCCTATTGTTATTTCTTTCTTATGTTTGACTTCCTACTTCTCTGAGGAAAGTTCATATTTATAACGTGAGTCGGGTAGTCCTTTCCCGATGTCATTTCCTTATGTGTCGTGTTCGAATTGTGGCCTATTGGCGCATTGTGGCATCGTGTGAGACTGTTGGTTATGTCTGGGGTGGTTGATTATCTGAGCGGTTCATACTGGGTGAGGCGAGATTTATGGATCAGGGATCGGTGCGATGAGATTATGTGAAATATATCACAGAACAATACCAATACTTGGTTAGTAATGAAATGATGAACTAAGTCAAGAGAAAAGATGTTAATGTGTGGTCAACTCTGTAATTGGTTAGAAGTTTCTACACATCTCCTCCGTTGTGGTGATATCGTCAGCGTTATAGCAGAATGTATAAAGGTATCTTATAAGGTGCCCTGAGAGCATCATATTCGCAGAATTCTGGCTATTAAGGTTCAGGGAGCGTCATTGTGGTCAGATAATGGATCAGGCGGTGTATGGTGTTGATTCAGCAAAGGCACGCAGTTGTGTTCTGGTGCCTCGTGTGGTAGTTGACACGGTGTTCAAATATTATAATCAGGCATGGCAAAGAATTTCAGGTGTTGGAACTGAGTTCTAAACTTATTGTATGAATAAGAAGAGGATATCTTAATATTTTACCAGACTTGCGTGCTCAACTGGGTTGTGGTAGCACAGGCAGGTGCACGAGGTGCTAAACAATGATTTCAGATAATCCAAGAGAAGTTCTTAGCACGTTCGAGGACGAACATTTGTTTAAGTGGGGGAGAATGTAATGACCCAACCAGTCATTTTGAGATCTAGCGCGTCGTTCAGCGGTTGGAAGTCATGAACAACTTCATTTCAGGCATATCGACTTGTGTGTACGGTCAGAGTTGAAATTCAGGAGGTTCGGAGTTAAATTGAAAGGAAAATTCTCATTTCGGAAGCCTTAAGTTGAAGAAATTGAGTAAGACTGAAATTTTGAGTAAACGACCTTGGAATCAGGATTCGAAGGTTCCATCAGGTTCGTATGATGATTTCGGACTTAGGCGTATATCCGGAACGGGTTTTGGGTAACCCGAGAGAAGTTCAGCGTATATTGTGGAAAGTCAGCATTTTGAAGGAATTTCCTAAGTTTGGCTTGAAGTGCATTTCAATGATTTTTATGTCCGTTTGGGATTCGAGTCTGAAAATAGCTTCTTATGGTGATTCGGTAGTTGGGAGCACGATCGAAAGTGAATTCGGATATCCGAAAGTCAATTTAAGGTCATTTGGCTAAAGTTAGAAAAATTGAAGGTTTTGAAGAATTCGACCGGAAGTGGAAATTTGGATATTGGGATCGGAATGCGATTCCGAAAGTTGGAGCAGGTCCGTAATGTCGAATATGACTTGCGTGCAAAATTTGAGGTCAATCGGACGTGGTTTGATAGGTTTCGGCATCGGAGGTGGGAGTTTGAAATTTCAAAGTTCAAAAAGTTTGAATTTTAGTGCGATTCATGATTTCAACGTTGTTTGATGTGATTTGAGGCCTCGACTAAGTCCGTGATATGTTTCCAGACTTGTTGGTACGTTCGGACGGGGTCCCGAGGGGCTCGGGTGAGTTTCGGGGTGGTTTCGGACCATTTCTAGGCCATTTATAACTGCTGGTTTTTGGCTACAGCAGTGTTCTACGCGATCGCGGGGAATAGGTCGCGATCGCGGTGAGTAAAATGTGAGAAGCGGGCCAGTGAATCGCGATCGCGTTGACTAAATGTTCTACTGCATTGACTCGACTTCGGAGGCTCATATCTCACAATATATAAGGAATTTTGAGATTATGCAATATTGAATGTTATAGTACTTTGTGTCTAGTTTCCAGAAAAGTAAAAAAATCATGATTTGGATTTGTGTACAAATAGATATGGCTGTTACACTACAGGGTGTCCGGGAAGATGAAGAAGAAAGTTGTGTTGCACATAGGCTGACTTTTCCAGATTATATCTAGAAATCTAAAAGGAATTGGGAGATTACCAACACATGAGAGTTGTATATATTTGAGTCTAGTTTTCAGAACATTTAACCATTTGTAATTTGGAGTTGTGTGCAAAACATTATGACTATTCTACTGGAGGCTGTCCGGACAGACTGGGTAATTGTTCTCTGCGATCGCGAAGCTCTTTCCGCGGTCGCGGAGAGCAAATTTAGGGCTGGAAAAATTGTTCCCCGCGATCGCGAAGAAATTTCCGCGATCGCGATGAGTAAATACCTGGGCAGAATGATATTTTAGCGGGTTTAGTTCATTTTTCTTCATTTCTTCATGACTATGGGCGATTTTTGAGAGCACTTCAAGGGAGATCCCATCAAGCATCAAGATGTAAGTTGTTTCTACTTATTTCCAAGTTAAATACAAGATTATTACATGGATTTAACATGAAAATTGTGAGAAAATTGGGATTTTTGGAGGAAAACCTAGAAACTTAATAAATTGGATTTTACCACGAATTTGAGCATGGAACTAGGAGTAAATTGTATATTTGAGCTAGTAAAGCTATGGGTAGAGTTTATCTTCGAGAAATTTCAGAATACGGGCACGTGGGCCCGAGGGCATTTTGGTCATTTCACTAAGCGGAGTTGGGAAATTATATAATCTGAATTTTTAGCAAACAATTGAGTACATTTTCATTGGTTTATCATCATTTGGGTAGTTTTGGAGCGTTGTGCATCGATTGGAGTCGTCAGGAAGGCTTGGAGGCCGTTTATGGAAATTCCGGAGCGAGGTAAGTCTCCTTTCTAACTTTGTGAGGGGGAATTGTCCCCCTAGGTGAACTAAATAAAATATATGAAATTAATTGCGGGGACTACGTACGCACGAGGTGACGGGAGTCCGTGCGTAGCTACTGTTATGCTATGTCCAGGTAGTCTAGGACCCACTAGCATGCCTTATGTGTTGTTCATGAGTTCCTATCCTTAAGGATGATTTTGTCACTGTTTATGAGATACTGTCTTCTCGAATAAAATATGGAGTTTTTATGTGATTATGTGTATGTTATGAGCACCCGAGCCACAGGTATGATTCGTGAGCGGGGTAGCCTTATATTATGTCAACCGTGTCACATGATCGATTCGTGAGCGGGGAAAAAATAGATGCATCTATGGTTCGGTCGGTTCGACCCTCGGCAGTGCACAATTTATTTTTACGGTTCGGGCCGTACGACCCACGGTATTGGTTGCGCATGATATTTGCTGCGTAGTTGTTATGATTTTTCCTTATCAATGGCCTGAAACTTTAAGTTGAAAATTGAAAAGACTGAGATTTAGAGTTATTAAAGATTTCTTGTTTTATTTGGAAGAAGTTGCTCCTATCCGTTGTGTAAGATGTTACTCCCTCCGTTTCATATTAAATGAGGTAGTTTGACTCCACACGGAGTTTAAGAAAAAAAGGAAGACTTTTGAAATTTGTGGTCTTAAAAGCTTAAGGGGTAAAGCTTTGTGGGGCCATGACTTTTGTGTGGTTACAAAAGCTTCTCATTAAGGGTAAAATGAGGAGTTTAAAGTTGAATTATTTCCAAATTTAGAAATGTGTCATTTATTTTGGAACAGACGAAAAAGGAAAGTACCTCATTTAATATGAAACGGAGGGAGTATTTAGTTAAACCACCCATGCTGATTAATTGTTATTAATGTGACGAAGAATTGAAGCATTATAGGTGAGAAAAGTTGATATTATTTACTCCTGAATTTATTAAAATGCTAGTGATGATCATATTCAGTGTTATACTTAAATATCTCAAATTGACCTTTAGCAAGTGTCTAATCGACCTCTCGTCACTACCTCTCTGAGGTTAGGCAGGATACTTACTGGGTACACGTTATTTTCGTACTCATACTACACTTCTGTGCATTTTTGTTGCACATGTGCCCTCTTGGGAATGTGATTGACTTGGAGACTTAGGCGAGTTGCACTATCCGGAGACGACCCGCAGCTGACAGAGTCTCCCTCTGTGTATTGCATTTTATTTTAAAGTCCTTGTCCAATTTGTATTTCGGACAAGTTTTGTAGTATTTGTATAAACTCTTAGAATTTTCTCATGCACTTGTGACACCGGTTTCTGGAAAATGTATTTGGGTTGTGTTTTACATAAATCAACTATTGCTTTTCTTACAAAAACGAATTTCTATCTATTTGTTAAGTACTAAATTGAAAATTAATGATTTCAAAAAAAAAAAGTTTAAAACATGAACTTATTTCTATTAATTAATGATTGGTTTGCTTGACAGTAGTGTCCGGCGCCATCACGACCTTATGGATTTTGGGTCGTGACAGAGTAGTCAATTAGGACTAAGTTCAGGAAACTCCAGTTAAGGAATGATTCAGTAAAAAATAAAGTACTACAGCATATAAGGTAATGGAATCAGTTAATTTAAACAGACAAGTAGAATTCTAGGGTTTTAAGAGAAAACCTTTCAATCAAACCATCAAATAAGGAAAGCAGAATCAAATAAAGAGAGGGTTATGATTTTATACTTCAACATATAAATAGGGAAGGACAAACAGTCGTAGTAAACATGCAAGGTCAGCAATATTGACATAAAGAGGCAAGCGATGAACAAATCCAGATGAATACAATCACACATAGGTGATACAAATAGGCTAAAGACTCGGTAAAAACCCATTCGAAGCATGGGTACCACAGAAACTTAACAAGACTCGAGTTGTCATGCTAACACACATAACCAAAACAAATAAGATCTAAAACTTAGGGCTTTTAACAGAGGTAAGTCGAAAAAGTAGTAAGAACATAGAATCAGTCAAGATATGAAAGGAAAAGGTTTAAACATAAAGGAAATCAGTTTAAACAAGTGTGGAAAAACTCTGAGAAACCCTAACTTTAAAGAAAGTGAAAACGGCTTTGATGATTTTTCAAAAGAAGTTTGAGAATAGTGTAAAACATAGAAAGAAACAGACTTAAATCGTTAAAAATAGCACAGATCGAAGAGATTCAAACAAAATCTAGGGTTTCAAAGGAAACCCAAATAGAAATGGAAGAACCTGCTATAAACTTCAAAGATCGTAGCAAATATGGTGTGATTTTGCCCAAAATCACACCGGAGAAGTCATGAACAACCAAAACGGCAACCCTAGACACGAGTTGGCATGGCTCAGGGCCCTTGAAGGCCTTAGAGATGATGAGTTGGGCGAGGGGGAAACCATTGGAGGCTTGGGGTTGAAAGGTGGTCGCCGGAGATGGCAGGAGAGGGAGGCGGTAGTTGAAGAAGGTTAGGGTTAGGTTGAGAGAAGAGAGGATATGAGAGAGTTTGAGGAAATGGCTCGTTTGGACCGTTGATCTGGGAGATCAACGATCAGGATTAGACAGGGTAGATGGATTCCGGGTTTGGGTAGGAGTTTATAGGGTCTGGGTCGGGTTAACTAGGTAGGAAATTGGTCTAGGAGTGGGTTCAATTTGGGCTATAATTGAAAGCCAAATTTGGCTATGATTTAAATAGCCAATTTTCCTATTTTAATTTTAATAAAATAATAAATAGTTTTCTGAAAATATTTGTTTCTTTACCAAAATGATTAAAAATGTATAATTATAATTTTAAAAATATAGGGGCCAATTGTACACGTATAAGATATAATTATACCTTAAAACATGCTAACATTGCAATTATATGCAATTTAGCTTGAGAAATACCAAATGTAATTATAAAAATGCATAAAAATTATATTAATTACATTTTGGTATAAGTATAGAAATTAAATGAATAAATCATCATAACAATAATTCTGAAAATAATTATTGTGGATTTTATGAATAAAAAGGGAGAAAATAAATCAATTTAAACCCTTAAAATTATGGGAAAAGTTATAAAAATCTTGTGCATGCTTATATATGCATATATATTCCATTTTGAAGGTATTTATGTATATTTAAAATATATAAGAAAAATTTGGGTATCAACAAGTGGTTGAATGCGTTGGTGTGATAAACGTGGATAATTGGTGCGATAAGGGTGGATAATTGGTGTGATAAGGGTGGGTAATTTGTGTGATAAGGGTGGATAATTAGTGTGATAAGGGTGGATACTTGATTGTGATATTATGAATAGATGGGATCGGGTTGCACGCCGCAACAAGACAGTGAAATGGGGAATAATGATGTTTTACTAATTTTGAACTTTAAATGATTTGGAAATTCTTGTTTTGCTCTGCAGTTTTTCATATATTTAGCACATGTGATTATTTTAAGGTAAAGTGTGGAAACTGGGAGTTTACTTGAGTATTGGTTATAGCTGAGACCTGAAAAGAGCGGCTGAGTTATTTTATTGTTGTGCAGTATCTGTTTATTAGTTTAGAATTTCTTTCTTGCTTTATTATTTATGTTGTCACAGGATATATTGTTAATGCCCCGCCTTTCCTCGTCACTACTTCGTCGAGGTTAGGCTCGACACTTACTCAGTACATGGGGTTGATTGTACTGATACTACACTCTGCACTCTTTTGTGCATATCCAGGTACTATTCAGTAGTAGAGATTTGTAGAGCAACCACCTATTCATTCGGAGACATGAGGTATATCTGCCAGCATTCGCAGATCCCTAGAGTCTTCTCTTATTTTACATACGCTATTTTATTATATTCAGAACAATTATACTATTTCTTTCAGCCCAGTATTTGTAGTATTTTTTAGTAGTTCGTGAATTGTGACACTAGACTCTGGAGTAGTTCTAGATCTATTTATATAATTAGCTCATGGTTCGTTTTAATTAATTGTTTAGTATCTTATCTATGAAAATCATTAACATTAAGTTTACTTTAAATTTATTTATTGATGTTTACGAAAATAATCAAAGGAAACCAGCTACTCGAATTCTAACATTGGCTTGCCTAGCAAGTGTGGTGTTAGGCGCCATCACGATCCCTAAGGTTGGGAATTTGGATCGTGACAATAATATATAATTCCTATTTTACCCTGAGCATTTTTCTTTTCTCCTTTTTATCTTCTTAATAATAAGGGCACTTTTGGTTTAAAGATAAGTAATAAGGAGTATATGCATTTGTATTGCGCAGATTTAGTACTGGAATTAATAATATAAGGATTATAATGACAAATTAATAATGTACAGATTATATGATGGAATTAATAACGCATGCATGAATTATAAAGATAGGATTAGTTATACTGAAAGGGATTAGTAGTTCACTAATTATAGCGAGAGATTAGTAATGTACAGATTATAATGAGAGGACCAGTTATGTAGGGAGTTAGTGCGGAGTGTTCACCGATAATTAAAAATCTAATCAAATCACCAAACAAAGAAATAATAAGTAGTTTTTTTAATTTTATTTGGTCTTTTATTTTAAAACCTGACAAAATCTAATTTAGTTTTGGTCTTGAAAAAATAAACCGAAAAGAATTGATTCAAATAGTTTATGTAAATACTTATTATAAAAATTATAATTACCCGCACACACGCTATAGTTTTTATGTATAATTTCAAATTTTTCATGGTACATATTAATCTTTACACTTTTAGTTAAGGAGCAAAATATGATGGCATAGGGTCAAAGAATATGGAAGCATCCCTGTGGCATACTGAGACAATGCATGCAATCACTGTATCTGAAGCAACAACCTCTGGCCTGGCAGGGAAAGCATAGCACCGAGCTTTTTCGCCACCTGATCGGTCTCCCCCTCTAGGGCGACCTCTAGATGCCTGAGCCCACCCCAAGCTGGCTGAGCGGGTGGTGTAGCTGCTAGTGCTGGTATCATCGGCCGAGAACTCTACAGTGGAACCCCACTCAACAGTCTGGGGAAAATCCCTCTTGAGATGACTCAAGTCCCCACACTGAAAACAACCCATCCTCTAACGGAGCTGCTGCCCCTAATAACTTGAGGAATTGCCTATAGAAACCTGGGAAGACGAAGCATGGTAAGAACTTTGTGCTGGTAATGCACTGAATGATGACTGACCCAAACGAGTAGTGCAGGAACCATGGCTAACTGATGCACCATGATGAATTGGATGAGCCATCTGAGCAGTCCTATAAGGACGACCCTGCTATGACAGGGCTATCCTCCAAAAGAAACACTGTTGAAACCGCCCGAACCACGAGGCCTCTTGGATCTAGATGCACGCCACAACGGGTATTAGTGATTTGTATGTGCACCGGGCTATACATCACAATGGGTATTAGTGAGTTATATGTGGATCGGGTTGCACGTCGCAATAGGCCTTATGGCTATATGTGGATAGGGTTGGACGTTGCAACAGGCCTTATGACTATATGTGGATCGGGTTGTACGCTGCAACAGGCCTTATGGCTATATGTGAATCAGGCGGCACGCCGCATCAGGCCTTATAAGCTTTATTACTATTGATAGGATCAGGTTGTGCACCACAACAGGTACCGTACAATATTGAGTGATTGAGTGTAATGAGGGATTGAGCATGATGAGTATGAGTGTGAGGAGTAATATTGAGTACTCTAAGAGTATGAGTACATGAGTTCATCACTGTGATGCATTACATTGACATATATACTTGACATACATGCATAGAGATGCATTTCCTCATACTGCACGGTATTGTGTCAATCATGACTTCAGATGCATATTAACATGTAGGCATAGAGATGTACTTTCCTCATGCAGTTTGAGATTGAAATAATTTATATGTTGTTGAAAGTTTTTGGAAAAAGTCACAGTTTTCTGATATACTCATATTTTAGTGATTTCAGTGAAAGATTCGGGTTTAACTGTTATACTTGAAAAGCATGCCTATTTTCCGTAATTGTGAACGAGTTGAGCATCATATCTCTGAGTTATTACTTGTATTGTTTTTATTATATTGTTATGAGTTGTATTTGGCTATTGGAGTTGGACTCTGACCGTTGTCCAAGCTCGTCACTGCTTTCAACCTAAGGTTAGGTTTGTTACTTATTGAGTACATGCGGTCACTTGTACTTATACTACTCTTTTGCACCTTGCGTGCATATTTTAGAGGCCGATTTTGGGAGCTAGCATTGATGATGTACCTGCGTTCCAGTCATGGTTGCCTCTTGTTCTTAGTAGTTTTAGAATTACTAATTTGTTCATGTATATTTCAAACAGATGACGTATTTATTTCATGCCAGATTTGTAAACTCTAAATCTTTGAAGCTCATGGTTTGTATTACCGGTCCTTGAAATTTTGTATAAAAGCTCAGTTATTTCATCATTTATTTTCTTAGTTAACTCTCATTTGAATAGGATTGTTGATATTTGGCTTACCTAGCGGGTTGGGTTAGGTGCCATCACGACTAGTTGGATTTTGGGTCATGACACGTACATGGTGTAGCAATAAAGTCACTACTTCTCTTTCATTTAAGTTTTTTGTAGGAATAAAAGTGTTTACCCTTAAAATTGGATAACAATTAAACTTATAAGTGGTTTTAAGGATATGTGATTTTATCTAGAAAAAATTGATAAATGTGATGATTAGTGCTAATAATTAACAGTAAAATAAAGAAAACCAATATAAAATGTAACTTCGCCCTCAAGTTAGATCACCCTCGAACTGGCTGAGACTATAATTAAGTAATGTGAACTGAATTGAAGAACAATAGAACTTAAGAGAGAAAAGAGTATAAAATTGCCTTGGTATGAGAGAATTAAATGATTACAAATTATTAGAACTCCCCCCCCCCCTTTATATAGTAGAAGAAAGTGCCTCCTCATCTCGGCCGGCCGGCGAGAAAACAACGGCGGAGCCACGCCTTGAGGAGCTTGTTCCCGGGGGTAAGTTTTTAGTTCCGACTTCATGTTCGAGAAAACCTCATCAGTCCCCGGTCGATGCGAACCGGTATCGAGATATATATGCTTGATATCCGAGAACTTCCTCAAACAAGTGAAGAAAGTCTGTAACTGGGAAAACAAAGAGGTCGTGATACCGACCCCCGAAGAAGATATCACTACCCACGTGGAAGGGTTTTTGAGTGTTTACACTTACCCTTTCACGTTGGGTCCCCTCGATCCAGTCATTGTGGACTTCTGCCGAAAATACCAAGTAGGCCTCGGACAAATCCACCCCTCTTTCTGGAGGATTGTAATATTGCTTTGATTTTCCGTGAGCAACATTGATGGGTTCCCATTCACCCTCAACCACCTTATAAGGTTATATAGCCCCCGACTCTACCGAGGTGCGTTGATAAAACTCCAACACCGGGCCACCAAGATTTTGATCTCAAGCATAAACCAGGATAGAGACAGGGGTTTGATGGGTCGATTTGTCCGAGTGAGGACTTTGGACCTGATTCTGGCTGAGAGCATGCCGTTCCCTTAAAGATGGAATATGAAACGTAAGTATGAATCTATTATTAGTTTCAGCATGTTAATTTCACTTCTTCACCTTCTCTTATCGATGAGCTTTTTCGGTGTAGTTGTTATCTGGATGTCGGGTGTGGTTCCCCATCTCGAGAATTGGGTGAAGAGTCTGGTTTCGACCACGACATATGCTGAACGCGCATGGCGCAATTTATCGAAGGGCCGGTGGGATCAAAGAACTATGGTAAGTCTTATTCTTGTCTACAATGATTTTATTAAAACATTCTTCTAAAATTACTCAGCTTATTCTTCAGCAGGTCTCGGAAAAGATGTAATTATGAGGCCCCCATCCGGTGAAGAAGAAAATGCGCTCCCTGTCCCGAAGTCGGTAATGAATAACAAAAGGAAAAGAACCTCGACCTTCGAGGGTCTAGATCCTAAGAAGGAAAAGGACTCTTTTTTCCTCTTTTTTTTTGGTTTTCCACTCGCATTTTGTTTGCATCCTTTGGGGATTGCCTACGTATCATGACACCGCATAAATCAGACCATTACGTAGTAATATAAAATAAATTGTGAGTGTTACGAATAGAATTATAATTAGAGTGAATGTCTATCTTTTAGAGAGTTTGTTACTTTGTGGCAAAATTATTTTTCCCCTATAAATAGAGGGGTCTTACCCCATTGTAAATCATCCCAAAATTCAATAAGAATTTCCTCTCTCTTTCTCTGCATCATTGTTCTTTTCTTTTATTGTTTTATAACACGTTATCAGCACGAGACTCTAACTAATTGAGTAGAAGCTTTGGGATTGAGCATAATGATTGTCAATTATTCCATGAACTCCCTTCATCATTAAATTATGGATTTAAGGTAAGTATTTTACTTTATTTTTCTCTTTTAAATTATTCAAATTCTATAATTTGATTTAAATACAATCAAAGACAATAAACTTTGATTATAACTCTAATAGAGTTTGCAAGAAATTATAACCACCCGAAGTGGTAAAATTTCTATGCCTTGCCATGATCAAATTCATGTATGATTGTGGGCAAAGAAGTGGAAACCCATCCCATTGAATTTGCTCCATTCTCATTCCCCTTAAGAGAATGTGATAGCAATATGTGATAAGTCTGAAAGAAGATAAAATACTACCGTGAAGGTATCAATGGATGTGGACGTGGTAATAGACGAAATTATAATCATCATCGTCGTGGTAATGAGAATAATAAAAAATTTCAAAATAATCTTTCACTCTTTGAAAGTAATATTTGTTATCGATTTAACATGAAATTTTGTAAAGTACGTATAGATGATTTTGGTCCATTCATGATGTGAATGTGACAACATTAGATTTACGAATACATATTCATTCTTCAAAGAATATGAATGTACTAATGGTAGTGGATATACAACACTCACCTCTAGAAAGAGGTTTGAGATGATATAAGAAAATAATGTCATTATTATGGAATGAATGGTCATTGATCACGTACTTATTGTGATTATGCCAAAATATTTTGGCAATGTGATTATTAAAAGACAACGGTAATGCAAGAAATAGATCTTGCATATAATTTTGACCATGACCATAATGGTATAACTTTCTCCTTGAAAGAGATATTCACTATATGGATATTGATGAATATGTGGTAATACAAAATTAATTGAAAGCTTTGGGAGAGCCAATTATACCATTTTGGAGAAATAAAATTGATTATCAATTAGGCATTGTGTTGTAGTAAGTCTCAAAGAAATGTATTGAGTTTCTAAAGTATTCGCGAAAGCGGTTGGTTATATTGAGACAATAAATAAAGGAAAGATTTAATATCTTCTACTACTATAATTTGTAGCGGGGTAATATGTATGTGACATTTATCCGATTTATTCTCCGGTTTGTACTATATAAATAAAAGAATACCACAACAAAATGGATGTTTATTTATATAAAAACCCATATCATAATAACCTTGGAGTTTATTGATAATTGCACACGTCATGGTGTACACCTGAACTTTATCAATATTGATAATTTATTCAGTTGGCATAATTGGTTTAACCATATCAATTTAAGTATGATGTGCAAAAATAAAAGAGAATTCACATGGGTAAATATTAAAGACTAGAAAGTTCTTTATGAATTCTCTTATGTTACTTGTTCTCATTAATTAATAGACCAACTAAAATTGGTATGAATCCCATAAATGCTGGAAATATCAAAGGTGAATTTGGGCCCATTCACTTGCCATGTATACCACATAAGATGCATCTATGAGATTGTTACTGTGCAATTATTATTAACCCGCAACCTACTTTTTGCGAAGTAACTTGCTTAATAATTTAATTTAGAGCATAATTTTCAGATTTTCTATTCAAGATAGTTCATCTTGATAAGTTGGTTTATATCACAGTTGGTTTAGCAACACGATTTATTGAGTGCCTCCACTTAATAGCTAGATTATTGCTTATGAAAACAAAGTTATCTATATCATTTTGATATACGTTATATACGAAAATATATTACATTCTCCTTCACAAGTGTACGGTCATGAACCAAATAATTATATATATTACTATTGATGTGCGGTGTATATTTTGAATAATACGATGACGCACAAAGATGGGTTCCAAAGTTGAGAAAGTATGTTAGTTTTTCTACCATGAGGGGGAGGCATGATAAACAATTGAGAAAAAGTTACGTGGAATGAATTATCATTTCTATATCTAGATCCTCGAATAAGATAATATGAACTTGAAGTTCATAAAAAGATAATTCATCAGCAATATATTGCAAAGCATGTCAGACGCATTTGTTGATCCAAAGAAAGTAACTATATTCTCACTGAAAATGCTCATATTAGAATAAGTCCTAGAAGGACAAAGTCTGTGATACACTTAAAGCGTATAGACAAATCGGTTCAAATAAACTTCTTGATAAAGAAGATGAGCAAATGATCAAAATGATCATAATAAACGAGGCAAGTGATCTAGAAGATCACATGACATAACACTTCATATAATCTCAGAAGAGATTCAAGTACCTGAATATATTAATGAAGGGATCTCTATGTTATGTCTTTATGAAAGAAGAAAAATATTGGAACCGATATAAAATGTTCGTCGACGACATCTATCATAGCGCTAAGTATAGATGAAGATCTTAAGTTTGTCGAATACAGACATAAAAATATTGTCCAAATAGAAGAGACGCGATTCGAATAGAATTGGTTTCATAGGAAAGACAAGTATTTGGACCTGCAGTTCAAACACTTGAAAATATAAAGTAAATGATATGTACAATCAGTTTTCGATATCTTATTTGTCTAGCATGACATGAAAACTTGATATGCATCTAATTAATGTCTATTATATGACTTATATGACAATCCTTGAAGTATTTAAATCGCTTAAAGCATATACAATTTTGGTCATGAAGTATCACATTATAAGTACTATTTGTGCACATATGTATCTTTCTATAACTATAAGCATGATAATGTGATAGCGAGGATTTTCAAGGTGCAACATATTCATTGGAGTTAATATGACTATTTTATTCATCAAATCTCTGCTAATGTCAACCTCCAAGAAGCTAGTGCACAAGATTGGGATGAGAAGGCTCAAGGATGTGAATTGATGCTCTCATCAAGGGGAGTTAATGCGCGTTGCACTCTTTTTCCTTTCCAAGGTTTTGTCCCTCTTGGTTTTCCTTGCAAGGTTTTTAACGAGGCAACTAAAAGGCGCATTTCTAAACATGTGCACTCTTTTTCCTTCTCTAAAATTTTTTTCCGCTGGGTTTTATTTTAGTTAAGGTTTTAACGAGTCACATTACTTATAGAGTAGATATTCAAGGGGGAGTGTTATGAATAGAATTGTAATTAGAGTTAATGTCTATCTTTTAGAGAGTTTGTTACTTTGTGGCTAAGTCATTTATCCCCTATAAATAGAGGGGTCTTACCCCATTGTAAATCATCCCAAAATTCAAGAATTTCCTCTCTCTTTCTCTGCAACATTGTTCTTTTCTTTTATTATTTTATAACAGAGAGGAATTTTTTGGGTTTTCAATATTTCATTAAATAAAATCTTTTCGAATTTTTCATTACAATGACTCAAAACGATATTAACTTACTCTGAAAAGGAACATACACACTCAAAATAAACGATAAACAACAAACTCAAGATGGACAATGAACAACACACTCGAAATGGAAAAAAACAACAGACTTGTAATGGGAAAGTATACTACAGACTCAATAGTTAAAAGCAACTGATATAATGGAAAACCGACTCTAAAACTCAAACTAGGACCCCGGGAGACATCCGTCAGTCACAGCGCGAGCCTGTTCCTAATTTTATTAGAAAGAGCCTCTCAATCAAGCATAACCTGGCGGACAAAAGTCAACACCGTGGTGAAGTATATGGCCTTGGTCATCTGTTCACAATCGCAGCATTTCTTGGCGGTATAGTTGGATATTTTTCGAATTCTAAACTTTGGGATTGTCCGGTCTTGGCGCATTAGTCTAATCCGCTCATCCCGGGCTTCTTCCAACTGTTGGGCGTGACCCCTCTGGTGTTGTAGGTTTATTGCACTCCCATCCAGCTAGTTTAGCAAGTTGTAACAATGTTTCCTTTTTGTTCTAAAGTCTTTAACTTGTTGGCCCATTCCCTTTTCAAGAATGACCAGATCTTTCCTTAAGCCATCGACTTCTTCTTCGTAGTTCTTTTTACTTGGCGGGCCAACTTTATGCGATTCTTCAAATCTTCTCCCAACTGGACTATCCTTTTCCAAGCCTTTTCCGACTCTTTTTTGGCCTTTGTCAGATCAACTCCATAGTCATACATCTTTTGCCTCAGGTTGACAATGATCTTTTGGTCTCTCACTCCTTATGGGTGTCTCTGATACTTTTTCATTTCTAGGGGATGGGCTCGGAGGGCCTCATTTTCACGAGCAAACCTCTTCTTTTAATCCTCGTCCTCAGCTGCTTGCAATTCCTTGTCAAATTTAAGGACTTTTAATTGCTATTTTTGTTTTTTGATGGGCACCAGATATTTGTCCTCTTTAGCTGCCTAGGGCCAATGCTCTTTTGCTCCATCTGTGAACTATTGGACATGTGGCCTTTTGGAGGGTCTTTCTGGCTCTTCATTTACCTAAACTCTTTTACCATACCACGTAATGTAACTAGATTCGACTTCCCTGTTGATAAATCCTGCACCTGAGTGTGTGGCTCCAAATACCTACACCTATGCCAGATCTGGCAAACCATATCTTCGGCAGAAGAAATCCCTGGGCGCAACTCAACCACCTGTGTACTCAAATCTTCATCATGTGGGACTGTCTGGTACCTTCCGAACTGATGCAGAACGTTGTGTGAGGCGTAAGGCTAAATTCTCCAAAGACCCATTAATAGTAGAAAACAAACATCGGTAGACATGTAGATAACCTCATTGAAAAAGAGCCAGTTGAAAGCCAATTCAATTTGATTTGTAGTTAACGAGCAAAGATGTGTGAACCAAACCTCAGTACCTTCTGGCAACTCATAACCTCTTATCCTGGTTCCGTATTCCTTAATGCAACTGAGTCTCGTTAAACCGTGGTTCATGTATCCTGGGCGATGGAAAAGATGCTCCACTAGCCATATTTGCAACAACATTTTACAACCCTAAAAAATCTCGCACCAGCTCTGCAAGATGTCAAAGCTCGATAAATATCTACGAGGATCGTCAGCACGAGACTATCGTTGGCCTTCTTGGTCAAAAGGTTGTCAATACCTGCGAGGCGCAAATCTATGTGCCCCCCTCCCCCTCCCGGGAACAACAAAGTGCCTAAAAATGCAATTATGAAAGCCGAGCCTCTGCGTGACTCCTATTTGTTTTTCTTCCCTTGATGGTACAAACCGGTATCCTGAGCCTAAAATCCCTTAGGGTCCCCATACTGGCTATACAAAAAAGGGAAGGAACAACACCCTTCTGCCAACTTTGCATTCTTAACTTGTCTTGATGCTCAAAAGGTCCAAAACTTTATAAGGGGTAACAGCTCTCGGGGCTATTGGGTAGTTGTGCCTAAGATCTCCGTAAGATCCAACATAACCGGCTATCTCCTCCAATGTATGGGTCAACTCAAAATCCAAGAAGTGAAAAACATTATATGTCGGGTCCCAGAAAAATATCAATGCCTCTATTAGATCAACCCTAGGTGTCACCTTTAACAAACTGGTGAGACCGGCCCATTACCTTGGTCATGGAATCCTTGCCCACTTTTCCCAAGTCATTCTACCACATTTGGAGTCTTAAGGGAACCCCATCTACAACCCGATAAGGTAGACTCTGAACGGTGCTCATTCAGAACGTAAATTATGACAAAAAAGGGGTAAAAAACCAACACAATTTTCAACAACACACAAGGGTGGCTAAATTTGGAAAGTTTATTTTAATGAAAACAAAGACAAGGAGGGGGGGGGGGGACTATGTTTGCAAATACGAAGCTTCAGTACTTGAGGAAAGTTTTTAGGGTTGCGTCTGTCGAATAGTGGGGATTTTGGGAGGGGGAGGGGGAGACTGACTTAGGTAAACTTGTGGCTATCTTGCAAAAATAGCCTTACGGCGTCCCGGGAGAACGTATTAAGGTTATCATGACAAGAACGACTTGAGGGTGATGAAAAGGGTGTGACACGACTTTATTAATTTTTTCTTTTTTTTGAAAATTTTGGTCGTATTCTTATTTGAGTTATATTTGCACAAGTGGGCCTGAATCCGATGAAGGTTGCCTACGTATTTCACGGCCAGTGAGAATTAGACCGGTGTAGTTCAATAAGTTTTTTTATTTGTATTTTATTTTTTATATCGAGATTTTACAAAAATCGAGTAAATTTCTCCTTCCTAGTTTTCTCGATTTCCGTTACATATTCTAAAAGTTAGTCAACATGCAATAACCGAATCAAAAAATGCACATGTAGTATGTAGGATGCATCAGGATGGTCTTTAATTTTGGGTACACCTATCCTAGGCGGACCATCCCCTACGTTCAGTCCCCTAAGTTAAATAATCGTGATGCAAATGAGCGTACCTAATAGGGATCCGACATGAGGATGTGTTCTTCTAGGCTAAAATCCTAGAAGGTGTGAAATTCTAGACCTGGCTTACCCAAGCGGACAATTCGAACCGGGGAGGGGGATAGCGTACTGGGAATGCAGAAGTTTCACCGGCTTTGCAACAGGTCTGATCCTTATTCTAAAATTAGGATGTGACACTTCTAACAGAAAAGAGCCACGTGTACGTGCACTCCCAGAAAATGTATAAGACTTAGATATAAGAAGGGTGGCGTAACAGTTATTTATTTACAATTCACGCAATATTAAAAGCAGTAACAGAGCGACACTCCGCACATTAGGCTAAAACATGTAATATCAGATAATCACTTGAAAGCCAAGCATAAAAGTATTACAAGCTCGAATTCTGGACCCTAAACTAGAGATTCTAGGTTGGTGTCCCCATCAGAGTCACCAAAGCCGTCACACCTTCTTTTTTTGGGATTGTGGAAAGAAAGAAGTTTTTCCAATTAAAGTGATATGATTGAAAAAGGATTTATTTATTTATTTTTATAGAGTCGCCACTTGGAATAAATTATTTATGGTGTTCCACGTTCCGTTATTTTTAAATTCCAATTCAAGAAAATTCGACTCGATTTAAGTCTGCAAAACACAGAAGACCGAGTAAGGAATTTCATTAACCCGAGAGAAGGTGTGAGACACTCCCGAGTTTCGTGGTTTTAGCACGGTCGCTTAACATGTTATACTTAGCTTAATTACTTGATTTTTACATGTTTTAAAACTTGTGTGCATTTTTACCTTTACCACTTTTATTTGTACAATTTAAATAGCTATGGAATTATTTTAAACAAGTTGCGACGGTCTCCTAAAGTCCGGGGTAATAGATGGAGCCTCCGGTACTTGCCCCCCAATTGGAACTACTGGCGGCTCCTCAACGGCTGCTTTGGTAGGTGCTCTAGCTGCGGCACGTACTCCTCGTCGGCCTCTGCCTCTATCCCTAGCGACATCCGCTCATGCACCTCGTATCCTCACCATCTGTGAGAGAATGGAATGATACAAGTTCAAACTTCGAGATCAATGAACTCGCACGACAAAAATAAAGGAGGTGAGATTGTCCTAATAGTTTCGTAGCCTCTCGAAGATAAGTACAGACATCTTCGTACCGATCTGCAAGACTCTACTAAACTCGCTTATGACTCGTAGCACCTATGAACCTAAAGCTCATATGCCAACTTGTGACGACCCAATTTCCCCTTCATTGGGTATCGTGATGGCACCTAGTCTTAGGGACTAGGTAAGCCTAACATTTACTGAATAACAACCTTAATAAAGAAAATCTAACAGACTCAATATAGAAATCTTTACAGAATTTACAATTTCCCAAACCGGTAGTTATAAGCTCTACAGAGTTTACTACAACTTAAAAAAGACAACTGTTTGGAAATAAGTAAAAACAGTGTGAATACAAAATAGGAAGGTGACTCCGAAGCCTGCGAACGCGGCGACAGGTTTACCTTGAGTCTCCTCAGCAAGAATCTGCACAACTACTAACGATCAATACCTGGATCTGCACAAAAATATGCAGAAGTGTAGTATGAGCACACCACATCGGTGCCCAGTAAGAATCAAGACTAACCTCGGTGAAGTAGTGTTGAGAACTAGTCAAGACACCCACTGGTCTAATAAACTGAACAAGCATAAGTATAGGAACAACAAAGATTTCTACATAGAAACTACGCGGTATGACTAACAATACAGTAATTACAATAAGAAAGGAAAAATGACAAGTACCAGCGGAATACCATAATAATAACACAGAAGAGTGAGAGGAAACACAACTTAAATCTGAAATCGCAGATACAACAGGGACAAATAATAACTCAACAACTACGACATTTCTCACATCAGATTTTAGTCAACAACTTCACGAAGTATCGAACCTCGGATAAATTACAACTCACGGGTATAAATTACATCAGAAATCTAACATTTGGCATCCTTTGCCCTCATCACACCTCATAATCATGTTGACAACTCATGTGCTGAATAGAGCCATTCTCACATAGAAGGCGAGAAAATAAGGGTGTGCATCTATACTCAACAATATCAAGAAAACCTCTTATCCGCTAAGGGTGCTTAGCCACGTGTATGCTTGTGCAAGTTTCCTAACATATTTCATACCATCTAGTAAGCATAAGGAAAAGAACGGACAACACGTAGAATGTTTGCAGAATATGGGGATCTCCCGGAATACCGTTCCGTAGTCCCAAAGTAAATATGCAGGGGGGTCTCCCAGAATACTGTTCCGTAGTCCCAAAGTAAACATGCAGAATAGGGGGATATCTCGGAATACCGTTCCTTAGTACCAAAGTAAATATGCAGAACAGGAGGATCTCGCAGAATACCATTCCGTAGTCCCAAAGTTAATATGCGGTTGTCACGACCCAAAATCTACCCGATCGTGATGGCGCTTATCGTGAAAATAGGCAAGCCTAAATCCAACATTTTCTTTCAATTTCATAAAACATCCTTTAAACTTTTAATAGGGAAATGAGTAAGCATAAATAAAAGCTCATTTTAAATACAAGTTATCCAAAATGCGATACAACTATCCCAAAACCAAGGCGTCACTAAGTACACGAGCGTCTAAAAGTACTGGACATGATCCACAAATGTCTATAAACTTCTCCAACAAAGTAAACTAAGAAGAGAAGATCGAGGTCTGCGAATGTGATGCAACTACCTCAATAGTCTCCAAACTCTAACGTAGAAAATCAACAACCGTCGGCGTGTCCAGAAGTTCCTCGATCTGCACACAAGGTGCAGGGAGTAATATGAGTACACCAACTCAGTAAGTAACAGGTCCAAACTACGGACTGGAGATAGTGGCGAACTCAACCTCAACAGGTATATAAAGGAACTAAATACGTAGAATCATAGGCATTATTTCAATTTGAATATACAATGTAAGACAATAAAGTAAATACAGATTTGAATTAAGCATGGTATGTAACTCAGTGTACTCTACATGCTGATGCACAAACTGTATGACATGAACCATATGCTTCCACTCTCTTAAGTGTTCAACCACTCAATACTCTATATGGCCATCCGTCCTAGGGAAACCCATTCCGAAACATATATACAACACTAACTGATAGTCACCCCGTACCGAGGACAAAATGGCAGTCCAGCCTTGAGGAGAAATCCATCTCCAGGTAAAGTTCTTCGGACAAATCCATGTCCAGAAAAATCCATCACTCAATAATAATATCCGCGCTCACTGGGGGCGTGTTACAGACTCCGGAGGGGATTCTACGGCCCAAGCGCTATCAAAATCATCAATATAACCGATGCGACGTGCAACCCGATTCCATAACTATCACTCCATCACATGACGAAACATGTATATTAACTGGATAAAGTCATTTAACGGTGCCATGGAATCGTCCAGGCCACAATTCTCACAGTGCACGCTCGCACGCCCGCCACTTGGCATGTGCGTCACCTCAATACTAATCACATAACACATAGTTCGGGGGTTCGAACCCTCATAACCAAGTTTGGAAGCGTTAATTACCTAAAGCCAAGCCAAATCCTACTCCGCTACGCTCTTGCCTCTCGATTCGGCCTTCAAATGCTCCAAATATATTCACAACTAGTACATACCATCAATATACGCTAAGGAAATGAACTTCACAAGAAAAATTACCAAATTAGGCCCAAAGCCTGAAATTGGTTCAAACCCGGCCCCCGGGTCCACGTCTCTAAATCTGACAAAAATTAGATAACTAGAAAGCCCATTCACTCACGAGTCCGCAATACAAAGTTCATCCAAATCCGACACCGTTTGGTCTCTAAAATCCTCACATCAAACTCTCCAAAATTCCAAGCCCTAACCCCTCATTTTCAGCCCGAATTTTCACTAGTTAAATGATTAAACAATGGAAAATCACAGTAGATACGAGTATTAGAGTTCAAGAAACTCACCTCAATGAAAACCCCTTGAATCTCTCTTCAAAATCACCCCCAAAAGCTCCAAAACCAACTTAAAATGGTGAAGAATGGACCAAAATTTGCAAAGTGTGCTATTTATACTTTCTGCCTAGGCTTTCCGCACGTGCGGCCTCTTTTCCGCGCCTGCGGGACCGCACCTACGATCAAAATCCTCGCACCTGCGAATTTCACTTAAATCCTCAACCTCCGCACCTGCGCCCCAGGTCTCGCACCTGCGGGCTCGCAGGTGTGGCTAATACTTCGCACCTGCACTCTAAGCCTTAGCCTCCCATTTCCGCATCTGAGGCTCCCCCAATCGCACCTGTGATCTCGCACCTGCAGCCTAATCCTCGAAGGTGCGATGACACCAGCAACAACCAACTTCAGCAATTTCTCCAACTTCAAACTTGATCCGTTAACCACCCGAAACACACCTGAGACCCTCGGGACCTCAACCAACCATATCAACAAGTCATATATCATCATTCAAACTTAGTCAAACCTTTGAATCACCCAAAACAACATCAAAACACCAAATTACCCCCGGATTTAAGCCTAAGAACTTCCAAACTTCCTAATTCCGCAAACTACGCCGAAACATACCAAACCACGTCCGAATAACCTCAAATTTTGCACACACATCAAAAATGATACTATTAACCTGGCCCAACTTTTCCATTCCGACTTCGATATCTAATTTTCCACTGCCGACCAAAATCGCCCAATTTTCAAATATCGCTAATTCAAGCCTAATTCTACTACGGACCTCCAAATTACATTCCGGATGCACTCCTTAATCCAAAATCACCTAACAGAGCTAACCGAACCATAAAAATCTAAATCAGAGATCGCTTACACATAAGTCAACATTCGGTTGACTTTTCCATCTTAAGCTTCTCAATAGGAAACTAAGTGTCTCATTCCACTCCGAAACCACTCTGGACCCGAACCAACCAATTCGATACAACACAATACAGTTGAATAACACATAAAGAAGCAAAATGGGGGAAATGTGGCTATAACTCTCGAAACGACCGGTCGGGTCATCCTCCCCCTCTTAAGCAAACGTTCGTCATCGAATGAGTCTAGAAACATAATGGTGTGATGACCCAAAAGGTCATCCTGAGTAACTCCAGTTAAATCTGTGTTCCGAGGCCTCGAAAGCCTCCGTTAATCTCACCTCCATATGCGTGCGCAGCCCGGTAGGTAGCCTGGAAACTTCCATGTAAAAATTTGATAAAAATGGGATTTTTGAATTGGATAATTGAATAAAGTTGACTTTGGTCAACATTTTTGGTAAACGGATCCGGACTCTTGATGTGACGGTCCCGGAGGGTCCGCAGGAAAATATGGGACTTGGGCGTATGCCCGGAATCGAATTCCGAGGCCCCAAGCCCGAGAAATGAATTTTTAAAGAAAATTGTTTTCTGAAAATATTAAAGGAATGTGAAAGTGAATATTTATGTGAAAACCTTGTTACCGGGCCCGTGTTATGGTTCTGGAGCCCGGAACAGGTTTATTACATGTCGTTTGTCCTATCTGTGAGGTTTGGTGTAAAACGGGTTTGATTTGATTGGTTTCGTGTCCAAGTGAGGAAAATGGAGTTAATGAACTTGTGATGTTTCTAAAGAATTTGAAATGTGGCTTGAGAAGTGATTTTATGTTCCCGAGGTCTGAATGAATTTTCGAGACCGGGAATAGTTCCGTTGTGTCGTTTATAACTTATCTGTAAAATTTGAAGTCATTCCGAGTGGTTTAAGCCGGTTCGACGCGTTAAAGTGAATTCTAGAATTTCAAAGTTCTTAAGTTTTGAATTCGGGGGTTTTGGAGGGTGATTTTGAGTTTTAGCGTTGTATTGAGTGTTCCGTGAGCTCGATCAAGTCCGTTAAATGATTTGGGACTTGTTGGTATTTTTGGACGGGGGCTTGGGTGGGCCCAGGTGCCTCCCGGACCCCGTGCGAACCAGCAAAAACCACTGCTGGTGCACAACAGCTGGTGTGACCGCAGGTGCAGTTGCCCAGCCGCAGGTGCGGGACCACCCCTGCGGTCCCAGCCTCGCAGGTGCGAACCCCAGCCCCTTGCCCAAAGTCCGCAGGCGCGAGACCGCAGGTGCGGTCCAAGCCATCGCAGGTGCGACCCTTTCCGCAGGGGCGACCAGATTTCCGCAGGAGCGGGACCGCTGGTGCGGCTCCCAACCCCGCAGGTGCGAGCCCAGGGTCCCAGGCCCTTTTCTGCAATTGCGATCCTTTTCTTGCAGGTGCGAGACCGCACCTGCGGTCCTATGGTCGCAGGTGCGGAAACCCCTGTTGGCAGCCCACTTAAATACTCCAAAATTTCGGGTTTTCCTCATTCCTTCCATCTTCAAACTCTATTAGAGGGCATCCAAGCTTGGGACATCACCTTCCACGATCACCCACTGTAAGAGGTAAGTAAAACCACATAAAAACTTCTAATTTTTAACAATAATTCCTAGCTTTATTCACTAATAAATCATCTAAAATCATTGAATTAGGTAGTAAACTTTAGGGTTCTTAGGAATTTCCATGTTAGGCCATAAATTCTCAAATAAATTACATAACTTCGATCCTTAGACTCCGGGTAAGTGATTCCTTCATGAATTTTAAAAAATATAAACGTGTGGGCCCGGGGTCGAATTTTAGTATTCTTGGAAGAATAGTAGAAAATGCATAACTTGGCTTAGAAATTCATTTATTGGGTACTTATTGATGTTAATAAATCCATTATGTCTAGATATCCCCGATTCGGAGTTGGATTCGAGAGGAAAGGCTGTGATTGAGGCTTGACTTGCAATTTTTGGAGCCGAGGTAAGTGTTTGGCTTAACCTCAGCTTGAGGGATTAGGTATAGAGTCTTATTTGCTATGTGCAACTCATGTCCAACGTATAGGCGTGGTGACGAGTGCCTATGCGTTGCGGTCAAGTATGCCCGTGAGTCAATTGTGATGAAATTTGCTATGTTCTTAATATTCCCCGCACTATGAGTAAATTATGAATTAAAAGTGATACTTGATGTTGTTTCATGACGTGGAGAGTTATTGAGTTATTTTCTCCAGTTGAGGCTTACACTGTTGAAATTGTATTTCTGATGCGAGGTTGGTTATAGCTGAGACCCTTGTCGGGCATTTGTTGATATTGCAATTGATGAATTCTCCTTGCTGGGAATAATTTCATGCACTTGAGACTTCGTGTTGTTGAATTTCATATTATTGTTGCCTTGTGGTTTATTATTCGTCGCACGAGGGGACATGCCGTGTTGACTGAGTGTTGTTATATATGCACGAGGGGACATTCCATGCCGAGTGACTGTGAGGTTATGCACGCGGGGACATGCCGTGCCTTTTCTGTTCATTATCTGTTTGAGAAGCTGTACTTCTGCCGTGTCTTTACGTTTCATTTATTACTTTGTACTGCTGTGTTAGCATACTGTTACCCTATCTCCCCCCGCATGTTCTCCCCGTATCTATCTTACTTGCTTATTTCTGTTGTCATTTTTCCTGCTATTATATAAAATTGCACATGTACATATGTAGTGTTGGTCCTAGCCATGTCACTACTTCGCCGAGGTTAGGCTCGACACTTACTCAGTACATGGGGTCGGTTGTACTGATGCTACACCTGCACTTCTTTATGTTGTGCAGACTACGCAGCCGGACCCAGAGATCACTGACGATCGGAGCACCTCATTCAGTCACACATGAGACTCGAGGTAGACCCGTAGACGTTCGTGGGCCTTGACGTCACCTTTTACTTTCCACTTTCAGCTCTATCTTATTTTGTATTTCAAAGACAGTTTTATGTATTTATTTCAGACCTTTTGTTTGTAGTAATCTCATAGATAGTCCGTGAGTATGTGACACCAGTTCTAGGAGTTGTTTATGGGTTTCATTTCGAAAGTGCTATGTTGTATTTTAGTTATCCTGTTCGTATTTGTTGTTAATGAGTTTTATTCAGTTCAAACGTTGGCTTGTCTAGCGGGTTCAACGTTAGACGCAGTCATGGCCCGAAGGTGGGATTTCGGGTCGTGACAAGTTGGTATCAGAGCCCTAGGTTGCTTAGGTCTCACAACTCACGGACAAACTTGGTAGATTCCGAGGGATCGGTACGGAGACGTCTGTACTTATCCCCAGAGGCTGCAACGTAGGAATAACTTCACATCTTTCATTCTTTGTCGTGCCAATTGGATTCTGAATACTAATTGAGTCTCTATTTTACTCTCTCGCAGATGGCGAGGACGCGTGCTTCCTCATCGACCGACCAACAACCTGATCCTCCTATTACAGCTCCTACGAGGGGCCGAGGCCGAGGTCGTGCTAGAGGCCGAGGCAGAGCTAGGGCAGCAGCTCCAGTAGAGGACCCACAGGTAGACTTTGCCGGTGAGTTTCCTACTCCGACAGTCCCAGTTGGACCGACTCAAGTCCCAGAGGGGTTCATTGCTACCCCAGTACTTCAGGACGCTCTAGTCCGCTTAGTGGGACTCATGGAGAGCGTGGCTCAGGCCGGTCTTCTTCCTACTGCACCATCTGGATCTCAGGCTGGGGGAGGAACCCAGACTCGTGCTAGTCA
>ML254360.1:770-18992 GCA_005239495.1 Nicotiana undulata | reverse complement strand
GATTTCTTTTATCACGTATTCCGTCTGGTTGGGTCCGAGGCACTTAGCTAGGGGTCCTCCAAATGTTTTGCGGTACAAGGTACTGTGAACTAAACAGTATCTTGCTGCTTTGCGGTGGAGCGCTTGAGCTGCCTTTTTGTCTTCAGGTATGATACCATTCTGCAAAAAATTAATAATTTCGTTTCTCCAATCCCAAGTTAGATTATTGAAAGATACCTCATTCTTGTTGTGATTTACTGTCGAATGGAAAAGATGTACGACGATAATGTTGTCTTTATTGGTTACGTCCGTAACTGCTGCGAGGTTGGCTAATGCATCTGCTTCAGCATTTTCTTCTCTAGGTATCTGTGTTATTTCCCACATTTTAAACTGTCTCACAAGTTCTTGCGCCTTCTCTAAGTACTATTGCATTCGAGTTTCTCGAGCGATGTAAGTCCCCTGTATTTGATTTACCACCAGTTGGGAATCGTTGTTGATTTTGATTTGTTCGATTGACAACTCTCGTGCCAATTCTAAACCTGCAATAACAGCTTCGTACTCTGCTTCATTGTTAGTTATTGGATAGCATTTGATTGCTTGTCTTATCTTTTCACCCGTGGGTGATATTAGGACAATACCTAATCCTGCTCCTTTTATATTAGATGAGCCATCTGTAAATAGGGTCCACTGACCTCGGTTTACACCATTGAAAAGTTGCAATTCCTTCTCTACTACGGGAGTAATATTACTGCTAAAGTCAGCTATAAAGTCGGCCAATATTTGTTACTTAATTGCAGTTCTTGGTTGATATGTTATGTCATGCTCACTTAATTCTATGGCCCATTTGGCTAATCTTCCTGACAATTCTTGTTTATGTAAAATATTCCTTAAATGATATGAAGTTACGACATNAGTACTGCACTTACGACAATTTCTGAGACAGCCAGGTAGATGTATAATCTCTCTCCTTCTTTTGGTTTTGATAGCAATGGTGGTTTTGACAAGTAGGCCTTCAAGTCTTTTAAAGCCTGTTGACATTCTTCAGTCCATTCGATCCGATTTTGTTTTTTAAGAACCGTAAAGAATTTAATGCTTTTTTCGGAAGATTTAGAAATAAATCTTCCTAGAGCTGCTATTCTTCCTGTTAATCTTTGGACTTCTTTTTTATTTCTCAAGATTTCAGGTATTTCTTCTATAGCTTTTATTTGTGCTGGATTTACCTCTATTCCTCTGTTAGACACAATGAATCCCAAAAACTTACCAGATTGTACTCCGAAGGCACATTTTTCTGGGTTGAGTTTCATGTTGTACCTGCGTAAAATATCGAAAGTGATAGATAGATGTTGTAGATGATCTACTGCTTGTATTGATTTTACAAGCATATCATCGATGTAAACTTCCATTGTTTTACCCAGATGCTCTTGGAACATTTTTGTTACTAATCTTTGATAAGTGGCACCTGCATTCTTCAATCCAAAGGGCATAACATTATAGCAATAAGTCCCCCTGTTAGTAATAAAAGAAGTTTTTTCTTCATCCAAGGGGTCCATTTTGATTTGATTATAACCAGAATATGCATCTAAAAAGCTTAATAATTCATGACCCGCGGTTGCATCGATCATTTGATCTATATGTGGCAAGGGAAATGAATCTTTAGGACATGCTTTATTTAAATCAGTATAATCAACACATACCCGCCATTTGCCGTTCTTTTTGGGTACCACTACGGTGTTAGCTAGCCAGTCAGGGTACTTTACCTCTCGTATCGACCCTATATTTAAAAGCTTTTGAATTTCTTCATTGATCACTTGATTCTTGAAAGATCCTTGCTTTCGTTTCTTTTGTTTAATAGGCACGAACGATGGATATTCATTTAACTTGTGAGTCATCACTTTTGGTGGGATACATATCATATCTGAATGGGACCACGCAAAACAATCTTCATTAGTTTTTAAATAATAGATAAACGTACCTTTCTGTTCTGGAGTTAGTCTTTCTAACAATTTCACGCCAATGTAAAGTTTTCTTTCGGGCTTTTGTTCTGAGATGGGAACAGCCTCAAGTTCTTCAGCAGTTGTTTTGATACCTTCTTCTTCTTCTGATTCATGAATGAAATTTGACCTGGAGTCTATGTCTGTATGTTCTGGCTCATTTTGTTGGTCGATAAGCCTCTGTTTGACAATTCATTGTTTCTTCCGCATCTCTTTTACTGTTAAGAGATATCGAGTTAATATTTCTTGAGGTTTGTTAGTCACCCTTGATATGCCTTATTTCCCATTTGGAAGGGAATTTTATTACTTGATGTAAAGTAAATGGAACTGCTTTCATATCATGAATCCATGGTCTTCCCAGGATGACGTTATAAGCCATTTCTGTATCAATGACTTGGAATTTTGCATTTTGATGACTCCTTCAGTGTAAGTGTTGAGTTCAATTTCACCTTTAGTTATCACTGTTGAATTGTCGAACTCAAATATGGCTCGAACCTTTGGAATCATTGTGTTTTCTACTAGCATTTCTTCTATGACTTTTATCAAAATAATATTGACTGAACCGCCTGGATCAATCAACACTCTTTTAACGTTAGTGTCATGAATGAGTAAGGATATTACCAGTGCGTCATTATGCAGAAATGCTAATCCGCCAAAGTCTGCGTCATCAAAATATATTTGCTCTTTGCTCATTTCTTTTCGCACCCGCTTTCCATTGGTGTTTGTGACTTTAGAAGTTAAATGGCAGATTATCCCGTTTACTTCTTCTCCTCCATGTATTACATTAACAATCCGTTTTGGGGAAGGTGGCTTTGGTGGCTCCTGCCTGTTCTTCATATATGCATGTTTACCTTTATCACTAAACAAGTCCGTTAAATAACCCTGTTTTAATAAATGTTCTATTTCACCTTGTAAATATCTATAGTCTGTCGTTCTATGGCTGTGATCATTATGGAATTCACACCATTGATCGAGGTTCTTCCTGTTAGGGTTGGAACGCATTTCTTTAGGCCATTTAACCTTGTCTCCCATACTTCTTAGTATTGAGACAAGCTCAGTGCTGCATATATTAAAGTTATGGTGTCCAATTCGGGTAATATTCCGAATTTGTACATCTCGATCTCTCCTGGATCTAAATGAGGATGAGTTCATATCTCTTCCTGAAGGTTTTGTATTTTCAAACCTAGGACGTAGGTCACGTCTCGAGGGTCCTAAGTAAGGATCATACCTGTTTTTACCTGACTTTTTCTCTGACTCTAGCTGCCTTGTTTTGTGATATTCTTCATCTTTTGATCGTGTGATTATATCCTCTTCAATTCTTAATTTAGTACTGTACCTGTTGTATACGTCATTCCATGTTGTGGCTGGGAATTCTCTTAGACTTTCTTTAAGTCGTCTCGTGGCTTCTGAACTTTTATCGTTCAAGTTGCTTGTGAATGCCATAGCTGCCCAGTTGTCGGGCACCCTTGGTAATTGCATTCTTTCCCTTTGAAACCTGTATACAAACTCACGAAGCAATTCTTTGCCTCCTTGCTTTATTTTAAATATATCTTCCATTCGTTTTTTAATTTTTTTTTACCAGAATGTGCTTTTATAAATAAATCGGCAAGCTCATCAAAAGAATTTATAGAGTTCTCAGGGAGAAGAGCATACCGGGTTAAGGCTCCTTTCGTAAGTGTTTCTCCGAATTTTTTGACAAGGACTGATTCTATTTCCTCTTTTGTCAAATCGTTGCCTTTTACTTCAGTAGTGAAAGCAGTTACGTGATCACGTGGGTCAGTCGTTCCATCGTATTTAGGGACATCAGGCATTGTAAACTTCTTAGGTATAAGTAGTGGGGCTGCACTTGGCGTCCAAGGTTGTTGAGAGTATCTATCAGCATCAATTCCTTTGATAATAGGTGGAACACCAGGGATTTGTTCGATGCGTTCGTTTTGTTCTTTTATCTGCTTCTGCATAGTTAACAATAAATTTTGTAATTCTGAATTACTAGTCGTACCTGGTCGTGTTTCAGGAGATGTATTGAGAGTTTCATTCCTGGTTGAATTTGTTAACTCCACTTGCAAATCTTCTATTGGAATTGCATTATTTAATGGCGGTGCCGGTGGCATTAGAGGTACTTGTGGTAATCCTCTTGCAAATTCTCGCAAAGCTTGTCCTACGTAGTCTGCAATCATTTGCCTTATTTGATCTAATTCCTCCGGATGTTCATTATTGTTACGATTTCCAGCTCTTTAAGGAGATGGTTCTCTCGAAGTTCGTGAAGTTCCTCGAGGAGGAGTTTAAGCTGGGGTTTCACTCCCTTGCTGGTTGTTATCGTCATTATTGCTCACGTTGTTGTTGTTGAAATTCGACATGATTTTAAGGATATCGATTGGTAGTGAAAACGATGATTATCAGATTCCCGGTAACGGAACCAATTTGTTTAACCAAAAAATGAATTCTTTTGACTAAAGCTTAATTTAGGAAAAACTCGGGTTACTGAAAATCGAATTAACCAAATAAAGAGTAAATAGCAATAACTTTGAGAGCAACAGAATAAAAATAGCTTTTTCCCCTCCAAATAAGATGATCCTGTTTGTTACATTTTCATCCCTTTTATAGGATGTTTTCCTAGTACAACGTTTGTATTCTCGTCATGAAGCCTATTTAATGCTTAATTATTACATTTATGAGGCATTACAATGATGAATAGTAACTGTTATTTTAGGAGTTACATAACGTACACGACATTGATTGCTGATCTTCGAATCGGCCCATTATTGCGTCCGGATTCGTTGTGACCGTACCTTTTCTTCTTTAAGGATCTTTCCGCGGCTAATTCCTTGCATTGATCGTACCTCTTTATCCAGTGTTCGCGTATGATATTTTAATTGGTCCATCTGGCTGGCTGAGTCATCAAAAATTTGTACACGTATGATGCTATATTTTTTACCAATACAATGTACGTAAAAGATTGTACGGCCTTGTTGGCCTATGTTCAGTATACTAGTAGTTATTTTGGTCCGATAGGCCCGTATGACCGATGTATAAGTTGGTATCACATGTTGTATTCTACTTATCTCACGGCTGCCTTCCGTCTCAGTTTCAATGATAGTATGACATGAAAAGATACGTTACGTTGGTACTCGGTTGAGTAAGGTAGCGGGTGCCTGTCGCGGCCCATCAATATGGATCGTGACAAAGTGGTATCTGTGATGACCCAAAAGGGTCATCTTATGTAAATTTAATTATGACTGTGTTCCGAGGACCCGAAAGCCTCCGTCAATCTCACCTTGATGTATGTGCGCAGCCCGGGCGCGTAGCCGGGAAGACTTTATGTGGAAACTTGATAAAGAGTTGAAGTTATGATAATTAATTAAATAAAGTTGACTTTGGTCAACATTTTTGGTAAACGGACCCGGATCCGTGATCTGACGGTCCCGAAAGGTCTGTAGAAAACTATGGGACTTGGGCGTATGCCCGGAATCGAATTCCGAGGACCCAAGTCCGAGAAATAAATTTTTAAAGAAAATTGTTTTCTAAAAATAATAAAGGCTTATGAAAATGAACCTTGATGTGAAACCTGTGCTGCCAGGCCGTATTATGGGTCCGGATCTCGGAACAAGTTCAATATGTGTTATTTAAGTTATCAGTGAAATTTGGTAAGAAACAGACTTGATTTGACGGGTTTCGAATCAAAGTGGGAAATTTAGAGTTAGTGAAGTTTTGAGGATTTTCATAGAACTTGAAATTTTGCTTGGAATGTGATTTTATGCTACCGAGGTCCGAATGCAATTCCGAGACCGGGAATAGTTCCGTTATGTCATTTGTGACTTGTTTGCAAACTTTGAAGTCATTCCAAGTAATATAGACCCGTTCGGCGCATTGAAGTGAATTCTAGAATTTCTTAAGTTCTTAAGTTGATTCAATTTGGTTTTGGGGTTGAATTTTGAGTTTTGTTGTTGTTTTTCATGTTCCGGAAGTTTGAGCGAGTCCGTATCATGAATACAGACTTGTTGGTGTCTTTGAACGGGGTCCCGATGGGCTCGGGTGAGTTTCGGACCTCTCAGAGTTAATTCCAAAACACCAGAATTTTTCTATCTGGTTTTCTTCAGTGCGTTTGCAGGCAATCAACTGCGATTGCACAAGAGGTTGGACCTGGGGTGGGAAAATGACCTGTGCGATCGCACTGGGTACGTCTTGACTGGCCCTTTCTGTTTTCCGCGATCGCAGCCCTCACCCCCGCGATCGCACAAAGCTACTCTCTGCGATCGGCCAACCTTCAGCTGCGATCGCACTGTGTTTCTTGAGGGCCCTGGGCAATTTCCCTATGCGAACGCACTGGCCCAGCTGTGATCGCATAGTAAAAGCAGTTGGGCAGTGTATTTTAATACGGGACACAACCCATTTTTCCTCCATTGTCATCTTCCTCCTCAAGGTTTTGAGAGCAATTCAAGAGGGTGTTCCACCATAGTCATCAAGGTAAGTTAATTCCTTAGTTTTCATGATTTTAACATCAATTGCTAATGAAATTCCTTTCTAATTATCCTAAAATTTCATAGAAATTTAGGGATTTTGGGAAATTATGAATTACTCATTTTTGCCATGAATTCTAGCAAGGACTTGCATAATTATGATCCTTAGACTCCGGGTAATTGATTCCTTCAAGAATTTTCGAAATCTGAACGTGTGGGCCCGGGGTCGAAATTCCAAAAACCTTCAAGAGTGCTTAATTTTAGGATTTCCTATTAATTCTCCTTCTTGGAACTGAAATTGATTCAATTATACCATGTTCGGCTAGCTGTGAGCCGTCAAGACTAGATTTCGGAGATTCGGGCGCATCCTTGATCCGACGGGTGATATCGTCACGAGGTGAGTATCCTTTCTAACCTTGTAAGAGGAAAATTGTCCCCATAGGTGTTCTATGTGTTTTGACGAGAGTCCGTACGTAGCGACTACTATTGTTATGTCCGGGTAGTGTAGGACCACAACATGCCATGTATTCTGCCTTAAATTGAAGTATATGCTTAAATTCATGCTTGATATACTACTGTCTCCCTGAGCTTTCATTTACTTAATAATTGGGAAGGATTGTGATGAATTGAACTTTACATTTGTGTGTGCATGATAACCGCCTCATAATTTACATTTCACGAGCGGCATATGGTTTCCTTCACTCTTACAGGAGCGGGCCGTGCGCCACGACAGATTTATAGTGCACTTGCGGTAGGGGCCGGTTGATCCTCGACAGTGCACAGGGATTTATTTGAGAATGCACTTATGGTACGGGCCGGTCGATCCCCGGCAGTGCATGGACGAAGTTACATTATGATACGGTGTGATTACATTGATAGACGCACTTACGGTACGGGCCGGTCGATCCCCGGCAGTGCGTAGTTGGACTCTTGGTAAGCATGCACTCATGGTACGGGCCGGTCGATCCCCGGCAGTGCATAGCTCTTCTTGATATGATTACATTATAAGCATGCACTCATGGTACGGGCCGGTCGATCCCCGGCAGTGCATAGCTATTCTTCCTCCTGACTCTAGCCGGTTGCTTTACACTTATGTGCGCATGACTGTTTGGTGCTGAATTCCTGATTTATGACGTGACAGGTGGATGGGAAAAGAGACAGGGAAGTTGATACTGCTTTCGATGTTTATTTGGAAACTTTGTATTCTCTTTACAATTGTGGTGCATTGTTTACATGTCTACTGTTTTACTTACATCCTGCTTTACATTATTACTGTTGGACCTTAGTGAGTATCGAGTCGACCTCTCGTCACTACTTCTTCGAGATTAGACGGGATACTCACTGGGTACATATTTATATATGTACTCATGCTGCACTTTCTTTTCTTCTGTACTTGACTGTACAGGTCCGGAGGCTGGTATTTCGGATTATCAGGTCGGGGCTAGGTATTGACTGACTGACTATACTTCACGATGAGCTGCTCCTCTTGGCGACTCCCTGGAAGCACCCTGGAGTTTTATTTTGTCATATTCTCTGTCTATTTCATTTAGACTGAGACTCTGTATATATTTTAGTCATTGTATATTCAGTAGTTGCCCGTGACACTCGTGACACTAGTTCCTGGCACACATGTAGTGTATATTTTGGGTTGTTGGTTGTACATATGTTATGCGACATTCCTATTGGTTGATTTTCCGCACTTGTAGTTTTATTTCACATCACCCGCCATTATTATGTTTATATCGGTTTAAAATTGGTTAAAAGATGAAATTTGCTTAACTGGGAATGGTAACACTTAGTGTTTCTATATTGGCTGGCCTAACCTCGTTGTTGGGCGCCATCCCGACCTGAATCGAGATTTTGGTCGTGACAGTATCAGAGCTATTCTGTCCTAGGGAGTCTACAAGTCGTGCCTTGTAGAGTCTTGTTTATGGGTGTGTCGTGCACCACACTTATAAGCAGGAGGCTATGGGGCATTTAGGACTGTCACTCTTTCTTTTTACTCTAGATCGTGTTATAGAGCTTAATTGTAAGAACTCAATTTCCTAACTCTATCTTATTCATAATACGACGATGCCTACATCCAGAAAGACGGTTGGTAAGAGATATAGCTGTGGAAGAGTTGAGTCAGAGGAACTCGATTTTTGCATCATACTTATGATGTATAAATATGAGGTATTCAGCAGATCATGTATGTACTAAGACGTGTAAGTTTCTTGATAAGGATCCCTAAGGCAAGAATGTCTATCCACTCTTACAGTAAAAAGAAATAAGATAATCGGAAGGTACACACATGTTTTAGCAAGTAGTAAAAGAAGCAAGGTGAAGAAGGGTGCAAGGTACCCAATTAATGAAGATTAACATATTTAAAATTCAAGTAGAGAAATATAAGCATTTTGAGATACCTTCAATAGTAACAGAGGTATGTACAATTAGTCACACACATCTAAATTATTCTCCATGGGAGCTAACAAAAATAGTTAAGATAAGGACGAATATCGGGAACCGGCTGGGGTTAGATATCCCAAAATGATGGTTGGATTATTTATGTTAGTTGACATTTCCGAAGGATATTACAAAGGTGCTAATGGGTTTCCTTGTGAGATACCTTGACGGAGCACTCTAAAATAGTACAGCTAGATATGAGTACTACAAAGACGTGCGCTGGAATCCTGGAAGGGGTAAATATTACCTTAGTGTGGCTTCCATCCCTAGTAGAGAAAGAATGTTTGGAAATTCGAAGAGCCAATTGATGGAGCAAGGGAAGCTAAAAGCAAGAGAATGTTTTTTTAAATTTTCAGAGTAAAGTGATAGATAGAAATATTAGCAAGGAAGTACGAAGAGGGATAATGAAGCGTTATGAGTAAGCTGTGATGCATGGATGACAACTGTAAAAAACAATGACGGTATTATAGGATATATAGTCAAGTTAAGGAAAAGATGAGAGGAGACAGGCCTTGAGACAACGAACGAGTATAGGCCATAAAGTCATATCTTCATTTCAAGGAAAAAGTTTGCGACTCTAACGTGATTAACAGAAGGAAAAGTTAGACCCCAGAGTAATAGAAATTAGGATGGACTGGTGAACAAGATAAACTAAACATGAATTAGGAACTGGGTGATTTGATAATAGTCAGTCTCATGAGAATTTCATACTGCATTCTGACGATAATAGAATGGACGACAGAAGAATAATCTTTAAAGGTCATTCAGGAAAACGCTTCCCTAAAGCAAGCAATGCAAGCAAAGTTAAGCTTAAGGGAATATATGTGCCAGTTACACTAAGTGCCACCATTGCGAGTGAGGAATTTTGTTATTGTCACGACCCAAATTCTCAACCTTAGGGATCGTGATGGAGCCTAACACCACACTTGCTAGGCATGCCAATGTTAGAAATCGATTAACAAATTTTCTTAATTTATTTCATAATCCTAAATAAACAAATTCTAAATGAGCGTAAATAGAATAATTTTCGACAACAATAAAATAGAATAATAAAAATAACCGATTAAATAGAATGAACCACGAACTAATTATAATAATAACTCTAAGACTACCCCAGGGTCTGGTGTCACAATCCACGAACTACTAAAGAATACTACAAATAATGGGCTGAAATAAAAATCATGTGACTGTTTTGAATAAAATGAAACATTGTATATTAAATAGGAGAAGACTCTCGGGATCTGCGAACGCCGGCAGATATACCTCGTGTCTCCGAATAAACGAATCGCCGCTCTAAATTTCTCTACTGCTGGTTGGTACCTGGATCTGCACAAAAGAGTGCAGAGTGTAGTATGAGTACAACTGACCCCATGTACTGAGTAAGTGTCGAGCCTAACTTCGGTGAAGTAGTGACGAGTCTAAGGCGGGGCATTAACAATATATACCCCGGTCACTAATATCCACAACAACACAATAACACAATTCTACACGAACAAGAAAAATATAATTGAGACAATAAATATAAAGCAAAAAAAGGAAATCTAAACAAATAATTAAGTAGATGCCGCAACAAATAGAATAACTCAGCTGCCCTTTTAAGGCCTCAACTATATCCAATTCTCAATAACTTTCAAATCTCAAATCTTTAACTTTAAATGAAAACGGTGTCAAAAATATATAAAGAGTGGTAAAATAAATATTTAAGCTTTTCAAAACTTTATTTTCTTTGAAAATCAGATAAATATAAATGTCCTCCCTTATCGCTCCTTGTTGCGGCGTGCAACCCGCTCCCACCATGTCCTCTCTTGTTGCTCCTCCGTAAATATATAACCCTTATTACTCCTATTGCGGCGTGCAACCCGATCCCACCTGTCCTCCCTTATCACTCCTTGTTGCGGCGTGCAACCCGCTCCCACCATGTCCTCTCTTGTTGCTCCTCCGTAAATATATAACCCTTATTACTCCTATTGCGGCGTGCAACCCGATCCCACCTGTCCTCCCTTATCACTCCTTGTTGCGGCGTGCAACCCGCTCCTACCAGACATATCATATCAATTTATTTATAATTTTCACAACTCAGGCCAAGACTTTCACAATATTTTTGTCTCAACAATTAAAAATAAGAAACTTCATTTTTCTCATAACTTCATCAATAACCTCTCAACCATGAAACCAACAGAAATATCAAAATATATACATTTCTTTCATAAAAACAATACCAAACCTCTCAACCATTTTTATGTCACCAGGAAACCAATTCAAACAACCAATACTCTTTCCAAATAGTCACAACAATATCTAACAACCAATCAACAAGGCCAAATAGTCATAGAACAATAATGAACATATCACAATTAAGACAATAATCAATTAAGTCGGGGACGGGGAAGGGATCATGTTTAATAAACAATTTGGGTGGTGAATAAATACTCGTCACCTCACCTATACACCAAACCCATGCATTTCACATATCAAGCAAGTGGGGAGTCCTATTCCCTCAAGCCAAAGTTAAACCAAACACTTACCTCAATTCCGCAGGCCACTCACTGCTCAATTATTGCTTTTCCTTTTGAATTCACCTCTAACTTGCTCGAATCTAATCAAATTAACTTAATATCATTAACTAATGCTAAATGAACTAACTTTATTGAAAAATATAATTTTTCCTAAGTTTTCTCAAAAAAAGTGAAAATCTGAACTCGGGCCCGCTTGGTCTAAACTCGGGGTTCGGACCAAATTACGTTCACCCATTCACCCACGAACCCAAATATGCTATTATTAGATTTGAAATCCGACCTTAATTTGATATAAAAATTTAATTTTTACAAAACTCCCTAATTCTACCCAAATCCTAAATTTTTACCATGAAAAATCTTTGTTTTTGCTTTAAAAGTTATGCAAAATAGTAAGGAATTGAAAGAACAAGGTTTGGAATTGATTACCTATGAATTGGGGATGAAGGTTGTTGAAGAAAACTCGTTTTTAGGGCTGGAACCTCGAAAAATTGGAGAAGAAAGGGTTCTGCCCGATTTTTGGAGCCTTTTATATTCACTGTACAGGGATTCTATGCGATCGCGGGCCCAGGGCTGCGTTCGCATAGGCTCAGCACCCCAGCCCTACGCGATCGCAAGCCTAGGGACGCGTTCGCACTGCCTAATGACTACCCAGCCCCCCAGCCTGGCCTGACTCTATGCGATCGCGACCTTATTGGTGCGTTCGCGTAGGGTAACCTCCCCCCCCCCCCCCCCCCCCCCCCTCCCCCCCCCCATTCGCGTTCGCACCCCTAACTATACGATCGCGTATCACAAAAATAAGGCCATGAACCTTTACTCTATGCGATCGCGGAGCTCCCTACGCGATCGCATAGAACAAAATACATGGGCACCAGCAAATGAAAAACCAGCAGCTTTTTAACATGTTCAAAACCTCTCGTGGCCTAGCCGAAACTCACCCGAGCCCTCGGGGCTCTAAACAAATTATGCACGCAAGTCTAAAAACATCATATGGACTTGCTCGTACGATAAAATCATGAAAATAACATGTAAATCTATGAATTAAACCTCAAAACTCATCATTTTCAACAAAAACTCTTAAAGTTCATAATTTCTTAACCAGATGTCCGAATCACATCAAACGAACTCCGTTTTTCACCAAATTTCACTGTTAACCTTTAAATATCATAACAAAGTTGTTGTGGGCTCCAAAACTATAATACGGACCCGATACCAATGATCTTTAGCATTATTTTTTTTTTGTTTAATTCACAAACATTTCAGCAAAATAATTTCTTTCAAAAATTGATTTCTAAGGCTTGGGACCTCGGAATTCGTTTCCGGGCATCCGTCCGAGTCCTATATTTTACTACGGACCTTCCGGGATCGTCGGAACACGGATCCGGATCCGTTTACTCAAAATGTTGACCAAAGTCAACTTTTATCAAATTTAAATTCTAAAAAGTCACTATTTCTCATATTTTCACATAAAAGCTTTCCGATTTCACGCCCGGATTGTGCACGCAAATCGAGGTATTTAATTTTAGTCTTTTTATGGCTATTAAGCATGGAACGGAGTCTAATTTTATAAAATGACCCCTTGGGTTATCACAATCTCCACCTCTAAAACACACGTTCATCCTCGAACGGACATAGAAAATTACCTGAAGTGGCGAAAAAGTGTGGGTATCTACTCTGCATGCCTGACTCAGACTCTGAAGTAGCTGCCTCAAAGGGCTGGCCTCTCCACTGCACTCGAACTGAAGGATAGCTCTTAGATCTCAATTGGCGAACCTGCCGGTCTAAAATAGCTACCGGCTCCTCCTTATAAGTCAAGTCTTTGTCTAATTGGACAGAGCTGAAATCTAACACGTGGGATGGGTCACCATGATATTTATAAAGCATAGACACATGGAATACCGGATGAACTGAGGATAACCCAGGAGGCAATGCAAGTCTATAAGCTACGTCCCCCACTCTATCAAGAATCTCAAATGGCCCGATATACCTAGGGCTCAACTTACCCTTCTTCCTAAATCTCATAGCACCCTTCATGGGAGACACACGAAGCAATACTCTCTCCCCGACCATGAATCCCACATCGCAAACCTTACGAATGACATAACTCTTTTTTCTAGACTGAGCTGCATGAAGTTTCTCCTGGATAATCTTGACCTTATCTAAGGCCTCCTGAACTAAGTCTGTAATCAATAACCGAGCCTCTCCCGGCTCAAACCATCCAACTGGCGATCTACACCGTCTACCATATAACGCCTCGTAAGGAGCCATCTGAATGCTCGACTGATAACTATTATTATAGGCAAGCTCCGCTAACGACATGAACAGATCCCAAAAACCTCCAAAGTCAATAACACAAGCGCAGAGCATATCTTCTAAAATTTGAATAGTACGCTCGGACTGCCCATCAATCTGAGGATGAAATGTTATACTCAACTTCACTCAGGTACCTAACTCACACTGAACTGCCCTCCAAAAGTGCGAAGTAAACTGCATACCCCGATCAGAAATGATAGACACGGGCACACCATGAAGGCGAACTATCTCCCGAATATATAACTCAGCCAACCGCTCTGAAGTATAAGTACTTGCTACAGGAATGAAGTGTGCTGATTTAGTCAGCCTATCCACAATAACCCAAATTGCATCAAATTTCCTATGAGTCCGTGGGAGTCCAACATCAAAGTCCATAGTGATACTCTCCCACTTCCACTCAGGAATCTATATCTGCTGAAGTAAACCACCGGGTCTTTGATTTTCATACTTCACTTGCTGACAATTCAAACAACGAGCCACATAAGCAACAATATCCTTTTTCATCCTTCTCCACCAATAATGTTGTTTCAAATCCTGATACATTTGGCTGCACCAGGGCGAATAGAATACTTAGAACTGTGAGCCTCATCAAGGATCAACTCTGGAAGGCCATCAAAATTTGGCACACATATACCACCCTGCATCCTCAAAACACCATCTCCACCAACTGTACGCTTCATAGCACCACCGTGACGAACTGTGTCCCTAAGAACCATCAAATGCGGGTCATCATCCTGCCGCTCTCTGATACGCTCAATTAAAGAAGACCGAGCGATTGTACAAGCTAGAACACTCCTGGGCAAAATATTCAACCTTACGAACTGATTTGCCAAAGTCTAAATATCCGAAGCCAACGGTATCTTGCCAACTAGAATATACGCAAGACTGCCCATACTCACTGCCTTCCTACTCAATGCATCGGCCACCATATTGGCCTCCCCCGGGTGATACAATATAGTGACATCATAATCTTTTAACAACTCTGACCATCACCGCTGCCTCAAATTTAGATATTTCTGCTTGAATAAGTACTGGTGTCACGACCCAAAACTTGGTTCAGGTCGTGATGGCACCTAGCGGCGAAGTTAGGCAAGCCAACACATAAATCCTCAGGAGTTACTACCCCAGAACTCGATATTTCAGTTATTTACAATTTATAACAAATATAATGCGTAATATAGCAGCGATATGAGGTAAGGCCGTAGATACAAGCTGAACCACAGCTAGGACAAATATATACAACCCCGAAACCCAACATAACTACAACAAGTGTGTGCCAGGACTAGTGTCACAATGTCAACGGGCGGCTACATAGATACCACAACTAAAATATATATACATAAATATTCAAGCCTCAGTCTGGGACAAAAGACTGAGCAAAATGAAACTAGAAGGCTCTAGGGGTGCTATCAGGATGACGCCAAGAAGACAGCTCACTGTATGGAGTGACACCGTGATCAGTATCTATCAGCAGACGGACGACCAGACGGACCAGCCTCAAGACTTGCACAATCAAGTGCAGAAAAAGAAAAGAAAGTGTAGCATGAGTACATATAAACAAATATGTACCTAGTGAGTATCCCGTCTAAACTCGTAAAGAGTAGTGACGAGAGGTAGAATATATATCAACTAAGGTCCAGTACATAATAAAATAAGGTACACGCCGAGCAATAAATCATGTGAGAAAATACATCAAGTTAAAGAACATGTAATCAACAAACAAGTAACTAATCTCAAACATAACCTTTCTTTGTAAGCTGATCATATGTATAACTTGTTTTCTTTCTCATTATCTGAAATGTCTTATCTTATTATCTCAATTGTTCACTTTCCAATACTCAGTATCATTTCTCAACTCACCATCGTACGATCCCAACTCAATGCAAATGCTTGTATATATATATAACCGACACGGACAAGACTATCGGCTGAAGTCATAAGGGTGGGTCATAAGGACTGACTCGGTCATAAAGCTACACACGCTCGCGAATCATACCTGCGGCTCGTGCACTGACTCGATAGAGTAAATCTCCACGCTCGCGAATCATACCTGCGATTCGTGGGCCAATATCTCTCCCCACTCGTGAATCATACATGCGACTCGGGGGCCAATGACATAAATATGTATATACTCTCCGGATCACGAATCATACCTGTGACTCGGGGCCAATGATGTAAAGTAAATCCCTCCCCGATCACGAATCATACCTGTGACTCGGGGGCCGATAAAAATAGTAGTATAATTCTTCCCTGATCACGAATCAAACCTGTGACTCAGGGGCTGGTAAAATAAGTCTGATTTCTCCCTGATCACGAATCAAACCTGTGACTCAGGGGCTGATGAAAATAAGTGTAATTCCTCCCTGATCACGAATCAAACCTGTGACTCAGGGGCCAGTAATGAAAATATAAGTTCTCCCCGATCACGAATCATACATGTGACTCGGGGGCCATGAATGCATGAATGCATATATATGTGTATATGTAGACACCATGGTACCGACTCATCAACGCTCAACGGGATCGGATATTCGCATCTCTCTTGATAGTCAAAGTTAGGATTTTATATCATATTATCCTCTTTTCTCATAATATCACCATGGTGGAATAATTCAAGTATAGGAAGGATTTACAATCACCTTCATTTTTGCTCAACAGCTCAGGATCAAGATTTATCTCATTTACTCCGTTTTCTTTATCAATTATATCAGGAGTAACACAATTAATCAATTGATGAAATTCATAATTCTTATCTGAATAATATGTACATTTAACTCAAAGCTATCATAACTCCATTTCATCACATACTGGCAATATAACTTGTACAAGGCATCAGATAATATCAAACAAACAGCTAGAACATGCTCGTGTGTCCTACGACTACCCAACATACAGTATAGATGCCACATACGGACTCTTGTCACGTGGTACGTACGCAACCCCCTCAACAATTACAATTAGCAACAAGGAGCCTAGGGGACGTTTCCCCCTTACAAAGTTTGGAAAGGAGACTCACCTGGACAAGTAGTCCTCCGGTCTATGGAAAAATCAACAAGACACACGAATCCTCCAATTTACCCTCGATGGCTCGCAATTGGTGTTTTCAACTCCGAGCCTCGGCGTCCGGAAAATTACAATTCTTGAAAAAATGCGCTACACGTCGTCTAAGGATCAAGATTAACTCAATTAATCATCCTATAATAGCTAAAAAATCAGATTTTGAATTTTCTCAAAAACCCTCTATTTTTCCCAAACCCTCTTATGAATATTCTTGATTTATGAAAGTGGAATTCCTCAAGAATCGAAGTTATAAACATGCGGGAAGCCAAAGAATCACTTACCTGAGTTAATCACTCGCTAACACTGATCTGGAGCTCTTGGGGGTCTTAACAATGGAGGAAAAATGAGTTTGGGAAGAAAATTAACGGAGTGGGCCTTTTATAGAACTGCCCAGCAGTTCTCGCTCCTGCGGCCTTTGGATCGCAGGTGCGGACTCGCACCTGCGTGAAATTGGTCGCGTCTGCGATTCGCCTGGGCCCTAGGGGAGGTCGCTCCTACAGACTTTTGTCCGCTCCTGCGGAGCCGCGCCAGCGAGAGGAAGGGTCGCCCCTGCGACCTAGGCCGCTCCTGCGATGGATTGGCCGCTGGTGCGAGCCTCGCGCCTGCGGCTGATGTACTGCAGGGGCGGTCACACCAGAAACAGCCCCCCACCAGCTATTCATTGCTGGTTTTTGACCCCGATTGGGGTCTGGGAGGCCCCTGGGCCCACCCGAGCCCCCGACAAATATACCAACAAGTCCCAAATCAGAAGATGGACTCGCTCAAACTCTCGGAACACTCAAAACATCATCCAAACAAGAAATCACTCTCCAAAACCCCTTAGTTTCAAACTTAAGTTTCAAGAAAATTTTATTGGCTCACCAATACGCCGAACGGGTCTATACTGCTCGGAATGACCCCAAATTTTGCGGACAAGTCATGAATGACTATACAGAACTATTGCCAGTTCCGGAATTCCATTCGGACCATGATATCATGAGGTCCAATTCCAGGCTGAATTCTAAATCTTATGAAATCCTGAATTCCAATTCAGGTGCCGAAATACTCCCGGGTCATCAGAAACCCGAGGCGAACACACTCCCAAGTCCGAAATCATCATCCGGAGCTGCTGGAGCTGTCAGAACTCGATTCCGAGGTCGTTTGCTCAAAATGCTGCTCGGAACCAAAATTAGCCAAATAGGCTAGCCTTCAGGAACCAAGTGTTCCTGAACTGGCCAAATCACTTCTGAATCTCGAACTACCTGCCCCCCACAAATCATAAGGCACGAGTAGCCGCTATGGAAAGATTCATTTACGGGAACAGAGTCACACACACAAAACGACCGGCTGGGTCGTTACATTCTCCCCCTCTTAAACAAACGTTCGACCTCGAACGGGTCTAGAATCGTACCTTATGTGCTGACTAGCTGTGGATATCTGTCCTGCATATCCTGCTCGGACTCCCAAGTCGCCTCCTCAACTGGT
>MDKH01076336.1:0-17606 GCA_005239495.1 Nicotiana undulata | reverse complement strand
ATATATATATATATATATATATATATATATTGAGGAGTAATAAGGGTGGACAGGTGGGATCGGTTTGCACGCCGCAACAAGGAGTAATAAGGGAGAATGTTTATGTTGTTACTGGTTAAATGTTGAGATCGGAATACGCACTGTTTTATTTTTTTGTTTTTTTTATATTCTGCTCTTACTGTTATTCAAATTGTATCATGGAAATTCTCGTAAGGATTGGTTATAGCAGAGATCTGGAAAGATAGTTGAGTTACTTATTTAATTACCGTAAGTTACTGTTCATTTAGTTTAGTATTTCCTTTTTGCTTTATTAAACATTGTATACATGTTATATTATAAATGTCACGTCATAGCCTCGTCACTACCTCGTCGAGGTTAGGCTCGGCACTTACCAGTACATGGGGTCGGTTGTATTGATATTGCACTCTGCAATTCTTGTATGGATCCAGGTTCCGGTCAGAGTTGATTTCGAGTAGTAGCTGATTATTCGCACGGAGACACGAGGTACATCTGCTGGCGTCCGCAGATTCCTGGAGTCTTCTCCATATTAAATATTTAATGTTTTATTCAATTCAAATCCGTCATATATTTTCTTTGAGACAAATACTTGTAGTAAATTCTAAGTAGTTCGTGAATTGTGACTCCAAACCCTGGGTAGCTAGATATTAGCATTAGTGTCGTGGTATCATTTTTATTATTTCATACATTGTTTTTGGTATCATTTATTGGATGGTATTAGATTTCGTATATATATTTTAAACTGTTTACCTATATTTAAATAAATTTGTAAAAGAAAACGGTTAGTTAAATCCTAACATTGGCTTTCCTAGCAAGTATGGTGTTAGGCGCCATCACGATCCCGAGGGTTGGGAATTTGGGTCGTGACAGCCTCTCACACCTCTTAACAGAGCATCCGTACTCCTCCTCTGCACGTGCCCGAACCATCTCAGCCTCAACTCCCGCATCATGTCCTCCATGGGGGCCACTCCCACTTTGTCCTGAATAACTTCATTCCTAATCTTATCTCTCCTGGTATGCCCACACATCCATCTCAGCATCCTCATTTCTGCTACTTTCATCCTCTGAATATGAGATTCTTGACTGGCCAACACTCAACCCCATACAACATAGTAGGTCTAACCACCACTCTGTAGAACTTACCCTTAAGTCTTGGTGGCACCTTCTTATCACAGAAAACACCAGATGCGAGCCACTATTCATCCACCCAGAACCGATACGGTGGGAGACCTCATCATCAATATCCCCGTTACCCTTGATTATAGACCCGAGATACTTGAAACTACCCTTCCTCGGGATGACTTGGGTATCAAGCTTCACATCCACGTCCGCTTCATGAGTCTCGTCGCTGAACTGACACTCCAAGTATTCTATTTTGGTCCTTCTCAACTTGAAACCCTTAGACTATAGGGTCTGCCTCAGGCCTCCAGACTCGCATTGACCCCTCTCCTTGTCTCATCAATCAACACTATGTCATCGGCAAATAATATGCACCATGGTACCTCCCCTTGAATGTGTCGCGTCAGCACATCCATCGCTAGAGAAAATAAGAACAGGTTGAGAGCTGATCCCTGGTGCAACCCCATCACTACTAGAAAGTGATCTGAGTCACCTCTCATTGTCCTCACCCGAGTCTTAGCACTATCATACATGTCCTTGATTACCCTAGTGTAAGCTACCGGAATGCTGCTAACCTCCAAACATCTCCACAGAACCTCCCTCGGAACTTTATCATACGCCTTTTCTAGGTCAATAAACACCATGTGTAGGTCCTTCTTTCTCTCCCGATACTGCTCTACCAATCTCCTAACCAGATGAATAGCTTTCGTAGTCGATCGCCCCGGCATAAATCCAAACGGATTCTCAGAAATATACACACTCTTCCTCACCTCGACTTCCACCACCCTCTCCCAAATCTTCATAGTATGACTCAGCAGCTTGATGCCCCTATAGTTATTGCAGTACTGGATATCACCCTTGTTCTTGTACAAAGGAATCATCATACTCCACCTCCATTATTCGGTCATCTTCTTCATCTTAAAGATAATGTTAAACAACCTAGTAAGCCACTCCACGCCTGCACGGACCGCACTCTTCCAGAATTTTACCGTACGATAAAGTCCCAAGGGAGGTCCTGTGGAGGTGTATGGAGGATAGCGGTGTCCCTATAGCGTACATTAGGGTGATTAAGGATATGTATGATGATACTAAGACTCAGTTGATGACTATGGGTGATGACTCGGATCATTTCCCTGTTGTGATGGGGTTGCACCAAGGACCGGCTCTTAGCAGTGCATGTTATTTGTCGATGATATAGTATTAATTGACGAGACGCGACGCGAAGTTGGATGTTTGGAGACAGACCTTGGAGTATAAAGGTTTCAAATTGAACATAACCAAAATAGAATACTTTGAGTGCAAATTCAATGATGGGACCCATGAAGCAGACGTAGAGGTAAAGCTTGATGCTCAAGTTATCCCTAGGAGAGCTAGTTTTAATTATCTCTGGTCTATTATTCAAGGTAACGAGGAGATTTACGAAGATGTCGCACATCGCATCGGAGCGGGATGGATGAAATGGAGGCTCGCTTCCGATGTTTTATGCAATAAGAATGTGCCGCCAAAACTTAAGGGTAAGTTTTATAGAGTGGTGGTTCGACCGACTATGTTGTATGGGGCTGAGTGTTAGCCAGTCAAGAACTCCCACGTGCAGAAGATGAAAGTAGCAAAGATAAGGATGTTGAGATGGATGTGTGGGTGTACCAAGAGAGATAAGTTTAGGAATGAAGCTATCCGGGACAGAGTGGGAGTAGCTTCCGTGGAGGACAAGATGTGGGAGTCGAGGCTGAGATGGTTCGGACATGTTAAGAGAAGAAGCATTGATTCTCCTGTTAGGAGGTGTGAGAGGTTGGCCATGGTTAGTTTGAGAAGAGGTCGAGGTAATCCTAAGAAGTATTGGGGAGAGTGATTAGACAGGAAATGGCGTTGCTTCAAGTCACTGAGGATATGACCCTTGATAGGAGGGTGTGGAGGTCGAGGATTAAGGTAGAAGGTTAGTGGGTAGTTTTTAGTTGCTCACCGATAGTCTTAGTAGCACGCATGTCCCTTCATATTCTTAGATTTTTATTGTATTATGTGGTTTTGTTCGCCTCAGGTATTGTATTTCATGTTGCTATTTTGGTACTACTTATCCCTTATCTCCCTCTTTTTCTTTTCTCTTCCTTCTCTCTTCCTTTCTTGATTTTCTCTTCTTCTTCTCACCATTTCCAAGCCGAGGGTCTATTGGAAATAGCCTCTCAACCTGCATTAGGTAGGGGTAAGGTCTGCGTACAGACTACCCTCCCTAAACCTCACATGTTGAAAACATACTTGAATATTTGTTGTTTGTTGTTGTACCGTCATCTATATACATTGTTAAAAAATCCAGTTATAAAGTGATCCTCCAAAATAAACGTATTATATATGTCCATTTCTAACGAAGTTCAAGTTGACATATGACCTTTTTAATTACCACGTGAAAATAAAATGAAAAAAGAAGTACCAATTTGGCCTCGAACTTTGCCGAATTTAGGACCTGAGTGGTGTTACTTTGGGTGAAGTACATAACGATTCATCTTTAGGTGCAGAAAGGATAAATATGACCGTGACAATGAAGTTGAATAACAGTGTTATATGTGGTTTGTGAACCTTTCTTCCTATCTATTTGAGTCAATAAAAAAATGACTATTTCCACATAGTCCAATGGCAAAATAGAAAAAAGAAACAAATAAAAAATAAAAGGAAGAAGAAACGCAATTATTTTATCGATAAATGCTTTCTTCAGTTTGCTATAACATCTTCTTTTAGAACAAATAGGGATAATGATACAACAAATTGAAATGGATACACTGAATGAAATTCGTAACAACAACGTAAAATTTGATACAATTTAAAATGGTATAACTTTAAACCTCCCTAACAATATAAATCAACTTAATTTTGTAATGATCAAATTCCAGCATTAATTACTTACTTAAACACGTATCTTACAACTCCAGGAAGATGAGTTTTCATGAAATAATCTTCCCAGTTGATAGTCTTGGGATCAAAGTAGAATATGTCCGTTTCAACGCCACTCTCTTTTGCTACCATGCGTAATTTTTCTGTATTTAAATCGTCGAATCTGTAGAAAATACTCTCCATTAAATACAGAAATTATTTAATGAAACCAGAAAATAAATAAATTTTGAAAAATATGATTTCTTGTTTTAGAATATTTATAAAAGGATTTTACTTACATTGACTTGAAGAATAAGTAGGGTCCATAAAGGTCTATCAACCGCATTACAAACTTGATTTTCCTGTAAAGTTCCAAGTATTTGCCTTGGAAGTATTGGCAACATGCTGTGTTAACTATTTCCAATCCCTATAAAACAACAACAACAAATAATATTAGTTACTATTAAGAATTTCATTAATATTTAATGATAAGTCCGATTATTATTATATATATTAGTTTGAGATCGTAATAGCCACCCATAAACTTCAAATCTTTAGTCCGCCTTAGTTAAAGCTATTTATACAAAAATTTCCGTACAACCCTATTCTAACGTCGAGCACTTGTAAATGGGGCGCGGATGTAGCCTACCGGCTACGGGCCGTTCATCTGAATCTATACCTTTTGACACGAAGTATGTATATATATATACCTACTAAAATTCCAACAAATATTAGATCTCAGTGTAAATCCTGAAAATCTTAAAAGTTGAAATTATCAAATTTAAATTCTGAATCAGCTCGAGAGAAAGAGACGAAGAAATTACCTTCAAAGGAAGCAAATAATGAAGGGCCATGTATTTGCGAAAACTATCCATAGTACTCAACATTGTAACTTGGCCAACAATAATAGGTTTTCCATCCACTTTGTTAATCCATGGATATTTTCTGAAGTAATTGAATCCATATTCTTTAAGATTAGTGATTTCCAAAGGGTTTGAAACTGAGGATCCAACTTGGTATATGGTCTCACTTTCCCTTTGATCAGCATGAGCCACCATTGCTACTATCATTGCATTCACCACCATATCTGCTGGAATCTGTCAACATATTATCATCATCAGAGGCCGAACTACAATTTCAAACTTAAGCATTTTAAGTTATTGGGTTCTAAATTATATTTATAATTATTTAATGAATTTTCAAGACAAATACGGGGATAGAACCAAAATGTTGGTGAATTAATTTAATAATTGTAGCATTACTTACCACATCTAATATGGTTTTAGGATTGCCAGGGAAGCAGGTTATTCTTCCTTTACCGTATCCAACTGCTAAACTGTCAATAGTTCTGCAATTTTACATTAAATAAAAATAAGAAAAAGAATTATTATTTGCATGCATTCAGTGAAAATATACAATTGTTAAGAAAATTTCAAATATATATTACCTGATACCTTCAACCCAACCAGGAAAAGGTTCTTTAAAGGTGCTAGTTATGATAGTAGGACGTACAATAACAAGAGGTACATCTTCTTTCAAATTTCCCAAAAGCATTTCTCCCATTGTTTTTGTGAATACATAAGTGTTTGGCCATCCATATTTCCTTGCTCTTCATGATCAAGAATATTAACAAAAATTGTAAGTTATATAGTCTATATTAACAGTATAGTACACTTGATCGACAACATGAATTACTTAATTAATAAAATATTTAGCGTGAAAAAGAAAAAGGTTAATTGGAAAAATATATAATTGGTTTGTCCGCTGAAACTACTTGCATTCGCTAACCAAATATATATAAAATTAATCGTATACCTTTCAAGGCCAATCTCCTTCAATGCTATTGTAATGGTTTTTTCAGAAGCATCTTCAGCTTTGAGTTGTTTCAGTGTTTCTTCCATTAGTTTCTTCTCTGCTTCAATATCTAGCCCTGATGTTCCATTTAGGGTCTCACCCATATAGTATGGTGTCTCCAACATTAATCCTGGCTTTTCACCACATACATATGCTGAAAAAATAAAATAAATTTTATTATAAAAATTTATGATTTACTTTTGTTCAGAATATATTATGATTTACTTTTGTTCAGAATATAATTAAATAAATAAAAATATGATATCTCTAACAGCTCAAACGTTTAGATGAAACGGTCATACACTTCAATACAGTAACATGCAAGAGGTATTGCGTTTCACTGCTACGCATTAACAAAAAAAAATTTACGTGCTTGACTCATATAAAAGAATTACGCTCGCACATGAGAAGGCATGTTGGAATGTAATTAAATAAATAAGATGATACATTCTTCAACAACTTTTCTTTGAAAACATTTGGAAGGAAGAGGGTAACAAGCAATATGGAGATAACATAATTATTATTATTATATTACTTCTTCTGGTCCAAAATAAGTGATTTTTTGGCTTATTTTCTGTGGTCCAAAATAAGTGATTTTTCTAGATTTCGAGAATGAATTAATTATCTTTTTTCTACATTGCTCATGGAGTAAGAGTGTTTATGTGGGATAGTAAAGGTTAATATGGTCAATTTCATTACTAATTAATGCTAAAAGGTGAGTTTCTTAATATATGTGAAAATAGTCGGAAAATCACTTATTTTGGATCAAATGACGTATTTTATTTATAAATAGAGATTTAATATTTCCAGTGGGTAAAAGCTATGTACACTAACCAGTTGACACATGAAGAAGAATCTTTAATTTATTACACTTCTTGGCAAAGCTGAGGACATGTCTAGCTCCAAATGTATTAATTCCCAAGGCCACATCATATCTACATATATTAGAAAACAGAGTTGGTCAATTTAAAATAATAATAAACTCAATATTTAATTATTAAATATAAAAAATATATTTTAAAAAGTAATTGTGGGCACATACCTTTCATCAAAATTGGTAGTTGCAGCTAGATTAACAACAATATCTACTTCCCTCCACATCTCATCCAACAAATTGGAATCTTTCACTCCTAAATTCTCACAAGTTATGTCACCTGGTACAACTGTGGTCCTTTGTGAAACAAATGTACTAAAATTTGTCCCACATTTTTCTTTTAGAACCTTGAATAGGTCCTTTGCCACTACCTGTTTAAGAAATAAAGTTAATGCACATAGATATATATATATATATATAGGTCTACAGTAAATTCTGAAATGATTGTGATATGATGGTAAATGTTTCTTTCCTCTTTTTTCCTTATTAACCATAGGAACATTTGTTTTATGTACTTTGTTTTTCTACTTATTGATCAGTTTCTGAAATCAGTGGCGGAGACTTTCGTTAAGGGGAGTCAAACTATAAAGAAAGAAACTCTTCAAGAAATCAGCGAGTTTCATTATATAGTATATATACATATATTTTTTTAAATTACCGAGCTAAACACCTTTGGGTGCATGTGGCTCTGTCACTGTCTGACGTGTATAATCAGTAGTATATAATTTGTATACACCAGTTAAAAAGAGTAAACAGTGAATCTGGCCGGCTATATTTTGGGTAAAGTATACTAAAGATACCAAAATAAGTCAATTATTGATGATAGTGATGTGCAATTCTATAATAAAGAAATTTTAACACATGTTATTGATCAAGAAAAAGCACAAGTGGAATGGAAGATACGGTTATACAAAATTAAATTAATTAAAGAAAACAAATTGAAGGGTTATATAATTATTCTTGTTTAGAGAAAGATATTTTCTTAATATTGCTCACTTTTCAGCTGTCATGTGATCCTCGAGGTTTTCATGTACGTACACGAGTTTGAACATGAAAAATGTATCCTGCTTCAGTTCTTCATCTTTTCTTTTCTTTTCCCATTGAATATTTCAAGATTATAATTAACATTTTTTCCTACATCTCTCCCATTTTTTGTTTTAACAATCATGATTCTTTTTTTTCGAGATTATTAAAGGAAAAAAAATAAATTTATTGAGAAAAATCCACTTCGTCTTATCTAGTTTAAGAAAATGAAATATGGAAAAAAAAAAGATACTCGACATTAAGCTTTTGTTCAAGAAAAACAATGAAGGGAAATAAAAGAGAAAATAATTAAAAATGCATTTAGATAGGCTTAAGAATGTGTACGTACCTCAGTATTGAAACGTTGTATGGCTGCCTTGTCATCTGCAGCTCTTAAAAGAAGATAGAGCTTCTTTACATTTGGTTGAACCCTAAGTATTTTCTCCACAAAAACTACAAATAAACAAATAAGGATTTATTTAGTTGTGCCAATAGATAACAATAGATAAATATAAAAGAGAGAGATAATATACTCTTTGCTAAAAAGCCAGTGGCACCAGTAACAAGAATGGTTCTGTTCTCAAGAAACTTGACAATACTTGGTAACTCCATTGTATAAAGGAATAGAAAGGAAATAGGAGAGAAGAAATTAAAGGAAATGAGAAAGAATGAGTAGACTTGAGTATTGAAGAATAGTGCTATGAAATACAAGAGAGCTAAGAATTAAATTTGGTTTATGTCGTATATATAGTTGAGATCTTTTATGAAGAAGCCTTCTTTCAAATTATGATATATAAGTGGGATTGTGTACACGCAAGTAGTTGTCAATGTCTTTAGTAGATTGAAAAAAGTGATGCTAGTTCAAAATATTTATTAATTCTATTTTTCATCTGACCCCAAAAGTTTAATAGTCACTAAAAACAACTAAAAAAATTAGAATTAGCTATGAACGCCGTCGCTAATTAATTCGTTGCTAAATATGATTAGTGACGAATTTTTCTTCTTAGCTACAAAATTTATCCGTCGCTAAAATCATATTTTTTTTATAATAAATTTTTAGATGAGATGGTTAGACACTTCAAAGTAGTATAAAACATGCAAAGATTCTAAGTTTGGCCGTCAAATAATTTCTATGAGTTTAACATATGAAAAAAGAATCAGACTCGTACATGAAGAAGGGACATAATGAAAATATAATTAAATAATTCAAAGTGGGGCTCGTTTAAACTGGTGATCCAAATTAAACTTGAAATTAAGTCAACTTGAATGTGGTTTTTCTTTTAATAAAATTGTTTCCCTCTTAGTGAGTTCACCTACATATAGTTTACATTATTCTGAAGAAACATATGTGTCGTAATAAAACTGGTGATTTGGTAAGGGCTTGGAAGAGAAGGGTGAGCTACATTTGGTTTATCCTGTTCAACCAACCTTCTTTGAAATATTTTATTAAATAGAATGTTCTAAAATATATTGTAATTTTGAAACAAATTGGAGAAAAAAAAATACAATTAGCACCATTATTTGCTATTTCTATATCCTAGGAAGTTGGATCGGCGTCCTTGAAACAGTATGATGCTCCTTTTTTCTAGCATAGCTATAGTTGAAAATTTTGACACGCAGCCTTTTTATTTTGACTAAATATATAACTTGTTTTTGTTTAATTAATTCGCACATTTTTAAAAGATAATAATAAGAAGAAGAATCATATCTCTTTTAGTAAGATCCAACATGATTTGAAAAATATTATTCTCTAAAGCCTGTTAGCTTAACTAATTAAAAGTATACAATAAACATAAAGTAACAAAAAACTATTTTAAGTGTTAGAAACTTATTTTATAAACATGTGTATCAATAGAAGTATCGAACTGCTAATAAGCCCTTGTTTGTTTGTAAAAAACTAAAAAGTGCTTATTTGCACTTTCTTTAATTGTAAAATAATTATGTTAGAATAACTTAAATGCTCTTGAAATTCTTTAGAAAAAAATATACACTAAAAAGTATTATAACTGGGAAAATGACGAATGAATTTATGTTATCTCTTTCCTTACTTCCACTTATGTTCCGTAACTTATAGGGTTACAAATTTATACAATAATGAAAATATTCGCCCATGCATAGGCGACCTTGTAACAGGCAAATGAATCAGACAACAGTACCTATGATTAATTTACTGTCTTATTTGTTTATACAAATCGAGATCGATGAATTCAGGATTTAAATTTGTTGAGTTTAATAATCTATCACCATTAAATTTAGCTGTACTTTTACAAATATAAGTTCAGAAATTACTCTTGTCGAAATATGGGTTCAGATACTAGATTCATGTAAACCTTTTGGAACCGTGGTGGGTCCACCCTTATTCAACAGATGTCAATTGATGTTTTTTCGCAAAAAAATTATACTACTAAATAAATAGGTAAATTTTTATGTATATATATTATATATTGAATTTCTCTATGCACGATCATTTACTTCTTTTTATTTTAACATATTTTTAAGTAAAAATCCTGGTTCGGCCCTATATTAAAACTACCCTGCGTGATGCCTCTGTTTATAAGTGTTAGGGTTTATGAAGTGGTCGTATTTAATTTGCTGTCAGTTAAGACTCAAGAGGACGGTGATGAAACATATAACAAACAAAGGAATTAAACTTTTGGTGGGGAAAGACCAAGTCGTGGCATGATTTATCCTAACAGTATTTTGCATTGCAAAAGACATAATTGAAGGTCCACTTAATTATTCGACCGAGTCCATGTGGCCCTACTCTCGCTGCATTTATGTATTACTTGCTGGTGTTTTCTGCTGCCTAATTAATACCGTGCTCTATCTGTTACAGTTTTTTCCAAATATTTGAAGTACGAGTATTACCTAAACTCTGCTGCCTAATTAATACTATCAGGGGTGGAGAACAAGTTATTCCGAGATTATAATGATGGGATAATAATACACGAATTATATATACTTCCTTCGGTTCATAATAAATGACAAGTTTTTTTTTTTATTTTGGTCAAAATAAATGTTCAGTTATGTAATCAAGAACGAATTCAATTTGTTTTTACAAAATAACCTTTATGTACATATCCCTAAAAAGTTTTCTTACTCCTCACATTAAATGTTTAATTAGGGATAGTTTAGTCATACTAGGTATTTTTGTATAGAATTTAGTATTTTCTTAATGGGCGTGCTAAAAGCAAATTGGTCACTTAATGTGAACCGAAGGGAGTGTATATATATATATATATATATATATATATATATATATAAAAGAAAGTAACCCGTTACGCAAAGCATCCTGTATTAGTGCAGGGTAGGGTCCGGGATAGGGCCGCACTCCCAAAGAATATGATATAAGCAGCCTACTTTAATGCAAACATTAGTAAATAATTTCACGGCTCGAACCCAACTACGAGACTTAAACAGGGTGCAAATAATTGAGTTCCTTTTTCAATCAACTGGCATAGCTTGAACCTAGCCCAATCCTGTCTTTATTTTATACGGCAAAGGGTTCAAAATGCCCCTAAAATATTGGAAAAGGTTTAAAAATACTCTTCATCCACCTATTGGGTAATAATACCCCTTCATTCACTTTTTTGGTTCACTTATGCCCTTTAACCGTTAGGTCAATGCTAAATTAAAAATTATTATTATTCTTTTTGTAAAACTTTAAAAAAAAATTGCAAAATATTTTCGTTTTTTTAAACTAATGCACCAAGACTAATTTAGTAAGTCTACTTCTTCTTCTTTTTTCAGTTTTTACAAAAAACAATTCAATTTTTATAAAAAAATATTATTTTTTCAGTTTTTTAAAGCTTTTTTTTTTTTGGTAAAAACTGAACTTTTTTTGTAAAAACAGAAAAAAAAATGTTTTTAATAAAATATTTTCGTTTTTTAAAAACTGAAAAAAATATTTTCAACAAATATTTTCGTTTTTGAAAAATATTTTTTTTTTATTATTTTCAGTTTTTTTGAAAAAAACGAAAATATTTTTTCTTTAAAAAAAAAACTGAAAAACGAAATGCTTTAAAAAACTGAAAAAAAAAATATTTTTCCAAAACGAAAATATTTTGTTGAAAATATGTTTTTCAGTTTTTTAAGAAACAAAAATATTTTATGAAAAACATTTTTTTTCTGTTTTTACAAAAAAAAAATCAGTTTCAAATAAAATGCTTTAAAAAAACTGAAAAAATGAATTTTTTTTTTTTTGTAATAACTGAAAAAAAAATTAAGACTTTACTAAATTAGTGGGACTATTGGCGCATTAGTTTAAAAAAATGAATATTTTGTAATTTCTTTTTAAGTTTTACGAAAATAATAATTATTATTTTTAATTTAGAAGGGCATAAGTGAATCAAAAAAGTGGATGGAGGGGTATTTTTAGCCCAATAAGTAGATGAAGGATATTTTTAAACCTTTTTCAATAGTTTAAAGATATTTTGAACCCTTTTCCGTATTTTATATTAAAATTTTCTAGTTTGTGATTAAGGAAATATGAGATAGGTGAACAAGTTTAGGGAGTAAATATTTTAACTGAAAATTTAATTTATGTGTGGCTCAATCAAGTAAAACTATCGATCGAAATCAAGAAAACACAAAGTTTGCATGTAGATGAACATACTTCAATTACTGTTATGAAACCACACAATAATGTACTACAATGTAAATATATACGCGTTGCGTGTAAAAGCATTAATTGGTATCTTACGTTCTAGGTTTGACTTTTATATGAGTACTCCCTCGGGTTCAAAATAAGTGATTTTTTGTGGTTTAAAATAAGTAATTTTTTCATATTTCAAGAATGAATTAATCATTTTGTTCCTACATTGCCCTTGGAGTACATACTGATGGAGTATGTGTTAAGAGTATTTATGTGTGATAGTAAAGATTAATATGGTCAATTTCATTGCTAATTAATACTGCTTCCGTTCCAATATATGTGAACTTGTTTGATTGGGCACAGAGTTTAAGAAAAAATGAAGACTTTTGGAATTTGTGGTCCTAAACAATTCAAAAGGGGGCCTAGAGTATTTGTGTGGTTATAAAAGCTTCTCATTAATGGTAAAATTGTAAGTTTAACCAAAATTGTTTTCAAATTTAGAAAATGGTCATTCTTTTTGGAACGGACCAAAAAGGAAATAGGTTCACATAAACTGGAACGAAATAAGTACTAAAAAATGAATTTCTTAATCTGTGTAAAAATATCCAAAAAGTTACTTATTTTGAACCTGAGGGAGTATGAGTTTATGATTATACTCTATATGTAAGAGTACGTGTAAAAGCATTAAATTGGCATCTAATATTCTAGGTTTGACTTTTGTTTTAAGCAGGCTTACTAATTCAAAGAGGAGCATGTGAGTATTTTTGACTATACTGTTTGAAACCAAATAAAGATTAGTTCAGTGTGATGACCTAAATATAATCTCCAGTAGGAGGTCACCGTTAACCTACCCTATTACAATTCCACCAAACTCTTCTCATCCATCTGCCCGACCGCCCAAAACAAAAAAAACAGTTGGTTGCATAAGGTATCTGACGTTCACGTAGGATTCAGAGAAGACCGCACCTTCGAGAGTATAATGTAGATTTTATGTTTTAATGTAAAAATTATTGGTTGTTTCCACAGCTCGAACGTGTTACCTATAGGTCATATGAAGATAATATTGTAGTTGCTCCAAAGCTTCCCTTCTGACCGACGAAAATAAGAACGAAAAGAAAAAAAGGAGGGTAACTTTTATACGATGAAAAGAATAAATTATCGAATTTTATTAGTAAGTTCAATGATCATAAGTTAAATTCTCAAGAATGGCATAGCATAGATAGTTTGGCCTTTTCAAGCATCTTGATATTTTGAGCAAATATTGAAAATTTTCAGTTGTTTCTAGTTGACAAATATTAGTCTGGTGATTTTATTGCAACAAAAAAGAACGAAATTTGAATGATTATTTGGAAAATTAGTTCTTTTCAAATAAATCGAAAAGGAAGTGCACATTATTTGAAAAGACAAATATGTATAATCAAGTATATATAATTGATATATATCTTCGGCTACAGTAGTTATTGTTGTCGTGAGAAACAAATACTAGTATTAAATTTGGTGCATTTATATCCTCAACTTTTTTCTAACAACCAATGAGCTAGAATAAGTTAAATAAAGGAGTGAATAAGAAAATTATTGGTAGTGGACACGTAGTGATCTGTACCAAAAGATTTGGTGAGGTCGATACAACAGTTTGCAATAGATTTCAAGTTACATTCCAATATGAATACATGATTAATTGGGATGGTTATTCATTTTTTTATTTTTCAATTTCCAGCTAGCAACTACAGATTCGTTTTGAAAAAAAAGAATTTTAAAAGAATAGCTTCTTGATACAAATAAAGAGATTAAATAATGCTCATAAGTTAGTAACCAAAAAAGTTTCTTGGCGTACAAGGATTTAAGTGAACTTAACTAAAGTCATCTAACGTACAGGCTCTACTTTTTATTTCTTGGGTTGAGTTAGGTATAATGTTCATCTCTTTAACAGGGTATCACGACCCCCCGATATTAGGGCTCCATACTATATTGCCCATGCTCCAGTTCATGTCCGGGCGTGGGGTTGTGAGGAGGGAGAGGGGAAGAGGTTGTAAAGAGTCCCACAGTGTTGGTTATCGTCACCTCTCATCTCGAACTAACTTTTGTGAGATTATTAAGTTAGGTTAGGTCTAAGGTTCATTTCTTTAACATGGTATCATAGTAGGACCCGTTCCAACCTGATGTTGGGCCTTCATATTATATTGTCAACACTCCAGATATTCGATTTTGAGTGTGGGGAGGGGGAGGTTGTTATGAGTCCCATGTCGTTGGTTATCCTCAGTTGTTGAGAGAACATTTATATTTCGGCAAATTGGGTAAAAGCTATGATGTGAACAGAGAACACTGCGCACATAGCTTTCCCCATCCCAATTGTTGGGCCAATGAATTCCATAATATGAAACCTTTGAGAGCTTCTTGGCACTTCAAATTTAAGTTTTAGAATTCATAGTTTGCTGATTGCTACATTGGGCCTCAGCTAGTCATGTTTACATTCAAGTCTCAAGTTTGTAAGATTCAGATCATTCGACCAATTTTGTTGCATGAAAATTTTGTGTGCACATTGAAAATCTTAGTATCTGTTGCTGTTGGTACTTGGTAAGCATGGTTGTTGTCGGTTGCCTTATATTATTTGGTCAGCTAATGACACTAAATAATAGGAAACTTGAAATTCTCTTGGCCTTTCAAGATAATGAGAACAAAAAAGGTATGTTACTAGTTTTAGTTATGAATACTAATTAATTTTTTGGTTTCGAAACCAGCTCAATTGTAGGGCTTCAAGTATTGACATAATTTTCAAACGAAAAAACCTATTTTCAGAAGTATTTAAGTTATATACACCGTCACTATAAGAAATTTTTATACCATCAGAATACTTTTATATATTGAAGCAAGTAGCGTTTTTTATTTTCAAGATTACAAATCCTGCATTTTAAGGAGACTTAGCTATACTCTTAAATGATGATGTATGTATACATAACTTAAAATCTGTTAAAAAGTATAAATCTCTTTATCATTTGGATAACACAAACAATACGTTGCTTCAATTGAACACGTGTATAGTAAAACCGAAGTCTACTAGTCAAAGTAAAGTTATTGTTTGGCATGACTAATCGAATAATCCAAAACCCCACTTCCAACCAAGAGGTTGTGAGTTCGAGTCACCCAAAGAGCAAGGTGAGAAATTCTTGGAGGGAAGAATGTCGAAGATCTATTGGAAACAGCCTCTCTACCCTAAGGTAGGGGTAAGGTCTGTGTACACACTACCCTCCCCAGACTCCACTTGTGGGATTATACTGGGTTGTTGTTGTCATATCGTTAAGGGTCCTCCAATTTAATGAATTTTTGCTCTAAAAGAGAATTTATTGTTAAGCCATTACAAGCAATGTTCTCCATTTCCGAACATATACAACGTGTCGCAATATCTGTAGCCTCGTACATTCATCATTTGGATTAATTAAGATATTGCAGATAATAACAGAGCATCCACTAGATAATTACATCTGTGTTTATTCTCATCTCACAACTGAAGTTTGTGAGATAGCATGCATAAATGTTTCACCTGAGTACGATGTTCAGATTGTCCATTTGAGATAATTAATTATTATTAATCAGAATAATTGAATGCATCATGTTGGTTATATTCACACACAAATTATCCGACAAAATTATAAAAGAGACATGATAAAACACATTTCACCAGCTTTATACATCATTAACTATTTGTTAAAGAATGGTGAGATTCATACTAAACAAATCTACTCAAGTAACAACCATGCAACTCGGCTCAACAAAGGTCTTTTTTTCTTTTCTCTTTTTTTGGTAATAGCCATACTCAAATCACGTAGTTTTTTTTTTCTTTTTTTTGTCTCCTGAAAACTTATGATTCGCCTCCTATTTCGTTAATCACTAGGCCACACTTTTGGATGCTAGAAAATACACATTATATTAGACCCTATAAAATAAAACAATAGGTTTAGATAAAATTTCAATTTGGTTAATGGAAATTTTTGTGGAATCGTCCAAGCATTTCCAAAGTTACGCGTCTTGGCGTAACTGGTAAAGTTGCTGCCATGTGACTAGAAAGTCACGGGTTCAACCCGTGGAAACAGCTTCTTGCAGAAATGCAGTGTAAGGCTGCACAATAGACCCTTGTGATCCAGACCTCACCAATAGCGGGAGCTTAGTGCACCGGCTGCCTTTTTTTTTTAGGGAGTACAAACTATATTCAGAAAAATGATAAGAACTAAATTAACAGGACAAAAGGTTATCTAGGGTCACACATGAATCAACTTCACTACTTGGTTTAAAACTGACAAACTCCTATCATGTTCTGGATCAAGAAAACAAAACTCCTATCATGTTACATACCTCAGAATTTGCATCAAAGGCAAGGTGCCTGCTAGGTGCATCCACTAAGACAATCTTTACAGCTTTTTACAGTCCACGGCATCGGTTGTAATGTCAGCAGTACTTTCAAGTCGACTATTACGTCTAATCTACAATGAAATATACATCAAGAAACCTTCTCCTTTGGTGAAGGAGATGGTTCCGATTCAACTGATGCAGGTTCATCCAAGTTCATTTGATCTGTTGGAGGTGGTACAGATTTAGCTTCATCAGTTTCTTGTTGATCCGAGTCCATTGTTTCTTTCAAAAGTATACAAGGCTCAACATGATCACTTGATTGTACTGCAGGACGAGCAGGAGTCTCTCGGTCATTTATGGACGTGGAAGGTGTTGGGTTAGTTATTGGTGTCTGTGGAACTGTTCTTTGAGTCGTAGGCAAATCAGTATCCATCTTATCTGTAGCCGGAAAAGATGTAGTAGTTGCAGCATTGATCTGTTCAAGATTCATTTCAGTTGATGTGGTGGTCCCGACATTGTTTTGCTCAGGACTCGTGTCGTCATATTCTGAGAGGAGATCCATGAACTCGTTGAGCAGCCGCTGTACTTTCCTATTCGATGCCATTGCTGGAAGTATGTCTTCTCTAAGGAGTCGGTGTTTTTTCAAACCCTGAAAACCAGATAAAGAGCCTTAATAAGAAAGACAATACTTGGGTTTCATTTGGTAACTGGGATAGATTTGATTGGAATCTCACTTTTAAGAAAGCCAGCAAGAACGAGCCAAAACATGAATAGACGAGAACATATATGCATGGAATATAAACATCATCAAGGTATTGTTAGTTAAGTAGTTTGAATAGGAGTAAATAACACTAACCTTAATCCTATGTGTACTAGGAGTAGGACATGTAATGTATGTATATATATATAGGGCTCATTGTA
>ML254357.1:0-11468 GCA_005239495.1 Nicotiana undulata | reverse complement strand
GGGGGGGGGAGGAGGGGGGAGGGAATCCCAACATAGTACATAAGCATCTATTACAAAGATATGCAGTTGGTACAACTATTTAATGTCATGGTACAGACTAGTACTTTGTTGCAGACTTGGTTGCCTTCGCCCTCTTGCCGCTTGCTCATGACAGTCACCGACCTCCATCGCCTCGAAGTCGAACATAGGGAACACTCGGGGTCGGGCCTCGAGCTTTACCACGAGCCTTATGCGGATAGGCCACGAAATGCCATAATAAGTATAAAGTCGGTCTCTCCGATTTTAGCCGTATACAGTACGCATACGCCATATCAATGAGTATATATTTTAATAAAGTTAGTTAATTATTATTTTAAAAAACTATTTGAGTTATAAAGTAAAGATTAAAGGCAAACCTATCAGTTAATTGAAATGAAAATTTACATGCAAAAGATCGCAAGGAAGCAACACTAATTTGGTTAGTAAGTTTAAGAAGTAAAATAGGGAAAATTTGGCCATAAATTTGGCTTCATTTTTTCAAACACAAATTGAAAACATTATTTAATTATGATATATGGTCATGTTTTGGGGGAAAAAATTCAAAAAAATTCAAGTATCAAAAAACTGTCTAAATCAATTTTTGGGTGAAAATTTCCTTCCATTCTCACAACTTCATCTTTCAAAAAATATTTTTCAATACAACTTCAAAAACTCTTTTTTTCAAGTTTCAATCAAATCTACGTCCAAACGCTAGCTAAATATTTTCCATAAATTTAAGCACTAATAATGAGTACAGTTTTATCCATTAAATTTTAAGGAGAAAGCAATGGCTAAAAGAAGTGGAAATTGAAGATAAATTTTTCGAATTTGTTAACTGTTGCATCCTTCTAAAAGTCTTCAATGGCCAAAGAGTGTGTAACTTTTGTAGTCATGTAAATGTGTGTGTTTTCTGTATTCATATTTAGAGTAAAATTCTAAACATTAGAGTTTTTCTACGCGAATTCGGTGTTAGAGCCCCGAGCCGGCTCAGACCCTTTGCCCAAACATCTTAGAACAAACTAAGTTATTGTAATTAGCAAAGAAAATAGAGCACTATGTGATTGAACTGTTCGTAAAGAACATCTGAGCATACTGGAAGACTGAGCTAATTAAGAATATCTATGTTCATTAAATGAAATTGAATACCTCAGTTTATTTATAATACTCTTTCGGATTAAATTAAACCTTGTCTGATTTCACATTCATGGCACAAAGGAGTACTCAGAAACCCTCCAATCTATCGGCAACTAACCAAACCAATTGGACTAGAGTGAGAAAGAGTATTTTGATTATTAAAATATATTACTTAAATACACGTTTAATGGCGATCAAAATACAAAATAGTTTCCTTTTCAACGTGATCAATTATGATATTGATGTTACTATAAAGGTAAAATCATAATTAATTAATTTTAAAGTTTTAAATAGTAGTACTTTTTACATAGTTCAAATAAAAAAAATATATTAAATAAAATTTTAGTTGATTTAAGTGCTATATATTAGGAATATAATTAAATGATTACTTTGTCCGATGTGAACTCTATTTTAAAACGGAAAAAAAGGCGAACAATATTTCGGTAAGGGCCTTCGTGCTTTTTATATAATATAAATATAAATATAAATTATGGCTTTGTTGAGATTTTTCTTATTTTTCCTGTAAGATCCTATATTTACAAGATGAGTGTTTGATAAATTGAGATGCTAAAATAGATGTATGACCATATGAAGTTAATCATGATTAAAAATAATTACACTCGACAAAAGATGTAAATTACACATTTATATTATATTAAAAGGAGAGTAGTGAAGCATATGGTTAAGCCAAGTGGCAAGCTAAAAGGAAGCCACTTGGCAATTTTAAGAAAACATAAAAAATTTGAATTATAAATGGAAACATAATTAATGGAAGTAGTTTAATAAATCTTATACTCAATCTAGATAAATCTTAATCAAATCTAATCTATATATCTACATTTAAATTTATATTTATATGTATATTTATAGCTATATCTATGTTTATATCTATATTGATTCATCTGTAGATTTTTTTTCTATATTAGCTAGAAATATGGAGGTAAAAAATTAACTAAATTTTAATAGAAAAAAATAAAAAAAATATAGAAAGATGTAGATTGAGACAATCTGTGACTATTTATACTTTGTAGTAAGTTAGAATAAAATTAAAATTTATGTAAGATATTAAAGATTTATTAAGTTTAAAAATAAATAATTCAAGCGGCAAAATAAGATCTTACATAAAGTATATAAATTATTTATGGGATAAAATAAAACTTAAATAATTAGTAAAAAAATCTATATCTATATTATATTAAAAGGAGAGTAATGAAGCATGTGGTTAAGCCAAGTGGCAAGCTAAAAAGAAGCCACTTGGCAATTTTAAGTCAACATAAAAATTTGAATAATAAATGGAAACATAATTAATGGAAGTAGTTTAATAAATCTTATACTCAATCTAAATAAATCTTAGACAAATCTAATCTATATATCTACATCTAGATTTATATTTATATGTATATTTGTAGCTATATCTATATTTATATCTATATTGATCCACCCATGGATTTTTTTTCGATATTAGCTAGAAATATGGAGGTAATAAATTAACTGAAAATTATAATAGAAAAAAATAAAAAATATATAGAAAGACGTAGATTGAGATAACATGTGACTATTTATTCTTTGGAGTAAGTTAAAATAAAATTATAATTTACTTAAGATATTAAAATTTTTATTAAATTTAAAAATTAAATAAATTCAAGCATCAAAATAAGATCTTGCATCAAGTATATAAATTATTTATAAGGTAAGAAAAAACTTAGATAATCAGTAAAAATTATTTTAATAACAAAAATAATAATTTTATATTAATATTGATAAATCGGGCAAAGAATATTTTATGCGTAAATATTACTATAATATTCAGGTATAATGGGTTCAACCAATTAAGAATTATCTTTTTTTTTGATTAATATTTGAATTGAGTGCAGTTAGTTTAAGTTTGAAAGCATAACCTAATTTTTTTAAAATGTAGTCAATTTAGAAAATAGAATAATAAAACTTATTTGAATTTGAGAAAGTTTTTAAATTTTTATCTATATTATGCTAGAATGAGTGTGGTAGAAATATATATTAAATACAAACAAGCTAATAAAAATCCATATGACAATGTAAGAATATTAAGTATTGAATAATATAATATCAAAAATAAAAAATAAATAGAGAAAAAAAGGGTAAAACTTATTTAAATTTGAGATGAGAAACTTTTATATATTATGTTAAGAAACGTTATAATATGCATAAGTCCATGTAACTCAAGTCTAATAGTTATAATCAAAAACTAAAAATATTGAATAATAGAAATAAATTAGAGATAATGTGAGGATATTTATAAATCATAAGTTTAGAAAATAAAATAAATTAAATATATAATACTTAAAACATTATTAAAATTTAAATAATCTAAAAATTTCTAGCAATATTTTAAAAAATATATTTATTTTATAATTAGAAAAATATATATTTATCTATATTATATTAAAGAATATTTGCTTATAATGATATTAAAAAAAGTTACAAGTTAATGAAAGACCACATAAAACGTAATAAGACTACATATTAGATTAAAAAATTAGCAACATTACGTTTAAATTATTAAAAATGTATTATTAGAAATGAAAGGGAAAGACTATTTGAATTTGAAATTAGAAAGTTGTTAAAAATATAATTAGAATGCTCTAACTATGGATAATATCACGAAATTGAAGTCTTATTTATGAAGAAAATAATTTAAATACAAAATAAATTTCTAACATAGGTAATTTTATTAATGAAAATTAAAACTTAAATTTGTATCTTAAACCTAAAAAACAAATTACGTAAGAAATAAAATGACAGTGAAAATATTACTACTATCGAAATTCATGCAAATTCTATCGAAATTAGTTGAACAAGTTAATAATATAAAAAATAATAATAAGTACACTATATTCATAATTAGATCATAATAATAAAATTAAAAAAAAAAAGTTAAGTAGACTCCATTTAGACAAAAGTAAAACAAAACCTTTACCTGAAGAGTATGGAGAAGCGGCAGAAGAACAAAATGAGTTTTTCACGTATGTAGGTTATTATACAGGTTATATTTGGGATGCTGTCTTTGAGAATTTATATAGGTTATTAGACTTCACGTAGAATTCTATTATAGAACTATATGAGAAAGAGACTTTGCTATTATTGGAAAAAAAAGGTAAAGGGTAAAATAGAATTGTAAAGTAATAAGTTAGGGCATAATTAGAAAGAAAAATAGGAAACGATCCCACCACACCAAATCGGTTGTTTCAAAAATTATTCCAGAATAATGAATTTAACAAGACAATACAACTATTTTAACTAAACAATCAAAACAAACATTGTTCTGGGAAAATAATACAACACGATACAATGGGTAACAACCACCCAAACAAGCAGTTAAGCGCAATTAGTTTAAGTTTGAAAGCATAGCATAATTTTTTTGAAATGCGGTCCAATTTAGAAAATAGAATGACAATAATTATTTGAATTTGAGATGAGATTTTTTTATTTCATAATTTTTAAATTTATGAAAATATTGCTAAAGAAATAAAATGGCAGTAAAAATATTACTACATACATATAATATAGGGTTTTTTTATTTCATAATTTTTTAATTTTTGAAAATATTGCAAAAGAAATAAAGTGACAGTAAAAATACTACTAAATACATATAATATGCTCAAACAATTAAGAAATTATTTTTCTACGATTAAAATAAAAAATAAAAAATAAATTTCTAATATAGGTAATTTTACTAATAAAAATTAAAAATCAAATTTGTACCTTAAAGCAAATTTGGAAAGAAAATTTAACTCCATCTAATACAAAAATAATTATAAGAGAACTCAAAATATTTGGAACATAATCATCAAATAACTTATGTATTAATATTTTAGACTAATTCAAATTTATAATTTAAAATAAATTATGATATTATTTTGGTTATAGGTAAAAAAATTAATATAAAACTAATTTAGATCTATAGTAGGGAAGAGAATGTTTAAAAAAAATATAGAGTGTGAGGATACTTATACTTTAATAATTAAAATTTTGAATTATATTTAAAAGTATTACAATAAATTTAAATGATTAAAAGATTTCGAATAAGAGGATGCAATCATAAAAATATACTAAATTTCAAGAATAAAATATTTATATTTATTAAAGACTATTAAAAGATTAAGCAAGACATTAATTTAATTATTAAGCTAATAAAAAGTTATATGATAGTACAATAATATTAAATAATAAATAATATAATAACTATAAAAAAATAAAAGAAATGCAATCAAAACAATAACTATAATTAATATGTGATGAATAAGACATATTTGACGTTCATATAAAAATAAAGTGTTAGTAAGAAGTTTGTTAAAATAATATGATCGAATGTGCTCAAACAAGACGGATTTAGTATTCTTTAATATTGACAGCGAAACAAAATGCAAGTACAAAAATCAAGGGTTACGTTGCTACAAATATAAAAAAAAATAGGTTGTGCACTACGTGATTTGAGCAACAATTTCATATCCTACTTTATAATTAATATCTAATTTTATATAACTTTTATATGAGAGGTTTACATTTTAAGGTTATTTGCACATAATTTAAACAACCTATATCACAATTTGACATGATTTGTGTCCGTGCATCGCGCGGGTACTAATACTAGTATTTTATTAACAAGAATAATAATGTCATATAATATCGATAAATAGGGAAAACGAATATTTTATACGTCAATATTACTACAATATTCAGATATAATAGGTTCAAGCATTAAGAAAATATTTTTCTGTGATTAATATTTGAATTGAGTGCAGTTAGTTTAAGTTTTAAATAATAATATAATTTTTTTTGAAAATGCAGTGAAATTTTAAAAATAGAATAATAAAACTAATTTGAATTTGAGTAAGTTTTTAAATTTTTATCTATATTATATTAGAATGAGTATGGTAGAAATAGATATTAAATTCAAACAAGCTAATAAAAATCCACATGACAATGTAATAATATTAGATATTGAATAATATAATATCACAAATAAAAAATAAATTGAATTTTTTAAAGATTTTTTATCATAGAAAAAAAAACAGTAAAATTTATTTAAATTTGAGATGAGAAAGTTTTTTATATTATGATAAGAAAAGTCATAATATGAATAGGTCCATGTAACTCAAGTCTAATAGATAAAATCAAAAACTAAAAGTATTGAATAATAGAAATAAATTAGAGATAATGTGATGATATTTATAAATCATAAGTTTAGAAAATAAAATAAACTAAATATACAAACTTAAAATTAGAAAGGGAAAGACTAATTAAATTTGAAATTAGAAAGTTGTTAAAATTAATATACAATACTTAAAAAAATAGTAGAATTATGTTAAATTATTAAAAACTTACTATTAGAAATGAAAGGGAAAGGCTAATTGAATTTGAAATTAGAAAGTTGTTAAAACTATTATTAGAATGCTCAAACTATGGATACCATCACGAAATTGAAGTCTTATTTATGAAAAAAATAACTAAAATACAAAATAAATTTCTAATAGAGGTAATTATACTAATAAAAATTAAAAGTTAAATTTTGTATAGAAAAAATATTTACATCAGAAATAAGCTGACAGTGAAAATATTACTACAACATTTAGATATAATGTGTTTAAACAACTAAAAAAATATTTTTCTATGATTAATATCTGAATTTAGTACAGTTAGTATAAGTTTGAAACTGCGCTCCAACTTAGAAGATAAAATGATAAAAATTATTTGAATTTGAGATGGGATTGTTTTTAGGAAAATATTACGGAAAGAAATAAAATGACAGTAAACATATTACTACATACATATTATATGTTCAAACAATTTGGAATTTATTTTCTAATATTAAAATAAATTGTAAGAATATAAAATAACTTTCCAATATAGGTAATTTTATTAATGTAGATTAAACATTAAATTTATATCTTTAACTTAAAAAAAAGAAGAAATTTAACTGCATCTAAATCAAAAATAATTATAAGAGAACTCAATACATTTGGAACATAATCATCAAATAACTTATGTATTAATATTTTAGCCTACATCAATTTTATAATTTAAAATAAAATATGATATTATTTTGGTTATAATGTAAAAACTAATTAAAATTTATAGTAGGGAAGAAAATGTATAAAAATAAAGATAGTGTGAGGATACTTATACATTAAATTAATTTAAAAATAAATACATTAAAAATTAAATTATAATTAATAATATTACAATGAACTTAATTGATTAAAAAATTTCGAATGTGAGGATACAAGCATAAAAATATACCAAATTTCAAGAATAAAATATTTCAATCTATTAGAGGTTATTAAAAGAACAATAAGCAGACATTAATTTAATTATTAAGCTAATAAGATATTATATGATAGTATAATAATAATAAATAATATAATAACTTTAAGAAAGAAAACAAAAGAAAAATTAATTTGTGTACAAATAATACGATGAATAAAATATATTTAACTTTTAGAGAAAAACAAAGTGATAGTAAGAAGTTTGTTAAAATAATATGATCTATTGTGTTCAAACAATATAGATCACAACATGATATGTTTAGTATTCTTTAATATTGACAACGAAACGAAATGCAAGACTAAAATCAAATGGGTTAGGTTGCAACAAATATAAAAAAGAAAAATAGGTTATGCACTATGAGATTTGAACAATAATTTCATATCCTACTTTATAATTAATATCTAATCATATATAATTATTATCTGAGAGGTTTATATTTAAGGTTATTTGCACATGATTCAAACACCTTATATCACAATTTAACATAATTTGTGTCCGTGCATCGCGCGGATATTAATACTAGTTAAAGATAAAACGAGAGAATGTTGTTGGGATGGTATGGTGATCTTGTTTTGCATCAGACTTCCAGATGCACGAATTCATAAGTGTGAATACATGATGAATTGAGGTGTTAAATGGGATGACATATATATATATATATATATATATATATATATATATATATATAATCACATAAAAGGAAATTGACTTGAATAATTTACAATCTCATGGAATTCATATAGAATTAGGAGTATATATTATAATATAATATAAAAATCGGTTCGGAGGAAAATTTAAATTTTATAATGTATTGTTGTTATATAGAGATATTGTAATAGAGAGATTTGACTATACATTTTTTAATCGTGTTACTGTGTTTACTTTAGATCCTAGATTTTATCGAGTCTTTCGGTCCTATCCGAAAATTATATGTTAGTAAAAAACAAAAATTATTTTTGCGTTACTCTTTATTTTTATTTCTTAAAATAGTAACTTATATGAAATTAAATTACATGATATGATTAATGGAATTCATATAATTAATCACAACTTGCTTGAAAATGATAATTAGTTGTCGTAATATTAAGACGAATTTTCAGAAACTACTATTGTTTAGTGGTTATTTACTTCCTATATTTATCATATACATAATTACTTCCTATAATTACTATTCAGTTGTTATGATAGTGTATTCGTTGTTGTATTCATGAATACAATAACAAAAAGCACCTAAAACTCAGGGTAGTCCAGTTGTATGCGCATGTATTCACATGTATTCACGCCATGTATTCATGAATAAACAACAAAAAGCGCTTAAAATCAGGGCAGTCCAGGTATACGCGCATGTATTCGCGCTACTGTATTCATGAATACAACAGTAATAAAGCGCCTAAAACTCAGGGTAGTCTAGCTGTATGCGCATGTATTCACATGTATTCGCGCAATGTATTCATGAATACAACAACAAAAAGTGCATAAAATTAGGGCAGTCCAGCTATACGCAAATGTATTCACATTTATTCGCGATGTTGTATTCATGAATACATCAGTAAAAAATATCTAAAATCAGGGCAGTCCAGCTGTATGCGCATGTATTCACATGTATTCGCACCATGTATTCATGAATACAGTAACAACAATCTCCTTAAAATAGGTATGTCCAGTTATCTAAGAGAGAGGAAAAACATAAATAGCGTATTTCATGCCTCAATGATAGTAGATACCATGAATAATTATTTTTCTATAAAATATAATATATAGCTATAAAAAATAATATTTTAAATTGATTTTGATTTATAATAAATATGGTGTATACCTTTGCTATTGAGGGTAAAATTTCCTAATATTAATACTTCCCCCATTGTATACATCTCGGAAAAAGGAATACATATAGAGCGTGACATATACGCATGAGGGATGAGAGTAGCATATTTGTTCTTACAATTATCACATAAAATATAAGAAAATATTGTGGGCAGTAATTGATAAGAGCAAGGAAGTCAAGGGTTGGAGAGGGTATATGACAATATCAAAAAGGATAATATATAATGGACTATATAGTAACAATATTAGAATGATGTCTTTTTCTAGCCGGCTTTTGTCCCTAGCCTAACTTGTAGAGTTAGTACTGTGTTTTGTCAATATTGTTGCCACTTTTGTTTTGTTTAACAAAATGTGGTCAAAGAAAACACACGAAGGATGATTGCAATGTTTTTTATATGATTAAAACGTTAAGAAATACACATTTTGTAAATCACTAGAAAAAATGGTTAACTTATTAGATTCCTCATTTTAAGAATAATAACTACGTCGTAGTCTCAAATAAATTATTATGGTCGATGATATAAATCCTTATTCCTTTCATTTAGACAATTTATATTATTATTACGGTCAAAATAAAATAAAAGTACAATAAAAAAAATAATAACAATAATTAGGGATGGGCATAAAATCCGAAAAATCGAATTCCGAACCGAACCGAATTAATTTGGTATTTCAATTTCGGTTTTTTCGGTATTTCGATTTATTTCAGTACAAAATTTTTGGTAATTCGGTACGGTATACGTTATTGGATTTTTGATATTTCGGTATACCGAAATAGTTAATAAATTGAGACAACAATTGATGCTTGCTACAATTATGTTTATTTGAAAATATTATGATCTTTGTTATAAATAGAATTCTATTTAAGGTGAATGTCTATATTCTAGAGTGATTCTAGGGTTTGTTACTTGGTGGCTAAGTCACTCTTTCCCTATAAGTAGAGGGGTTTTACCCCATTGTAAATCATCCCAAAATTCAATAACAATTTCATCTCTCTCTTTCTCTGCAATATTGTTCTTCTTCTTTTATTGTTTCATAACACGTTATCAGCACGCGACTCTAACCAATTGAGTATATGTTTTGGGATTGGGCATAATGATTGTCAATTATTCCATGAACTCCCTTCATAATTAAATTCTTGATTTAAGGTAAGTATTTTACTTTATTTTTCTCTTTTAAATTCTTGAAATTCTATAATTTGATTTTAAATACAAGCAAAGACAATATACTTTGATTATAACTCTAATAGAGTTTGCAAGAAATTATAACCACATGAAGTGGTAAAATTGCTATGTCTTGTCATGATCAGATTCATGTATGATTATGGGCACGAGAAGTGAAAACCCGTCCCATTGAATTTGCTTCATTCTCATTCCCCTTAAGAGAATTTGATAGCAATATGTGATAAGTCTGAAAGAAGACAAAATTATTACCGTGAAGGTATCAATGGATGTGGACGTGAAAATAGACGAAATTATAATCGTCATCATCATTGTGATAATGAGAATAATAAGGATTCTCAAAATAATCCTTCACTCTGTGAAAATAATATTTGTCATCGATTTCATATGAGATTTTGTAAAACACATATAGATGATTATGGTCTATTCATAATGTGAATGTGACAACATCTAATTTACGAATACATATTCATTATTCGAAGAATATGAACATGCTAGTGGTAATGAATTTACCACACTCACCTCTAGAAGGGGTTTTGAAACGAAATAAGAAAATAATGTCATTATTATGGCGTGAATGGTCATTGGTCATGTACCTATTGTACGCCAAAATATTTTGGCAATGTGATTATTAAAGGACAATGATAATGCAACAAATAGATCTTGCATATAATTTTGACCATGACCATAATGATATAACTTTCTCTTTGAAAAAAATATTCATCATATGGATGTTGATGAATATGTGGTAGTACAAAATTAATTGAGAATTCTGGAAGAGTCAATTATACTATTTTGGAGAAACAAAATTGATTACCAATAAGGTATTGTGTCGTAGTAAATCTCAAAGAAACTTATTGAGTTTCTAGCGGTTGGTTATATTGAGACTATAAATAAGAGAAAATTTTAATATCTTATATTACTACAACTTGTAGCAGGGTAATTGTGATGACCCAAAAGGTCATCTTACGTAATTTAAGTTGTATCTGTGTTTCGAGGCTCCGA